>JAFLJL010018054.1:0-35000 GCA_018398815.1 Conus ventricosus
GACCTAGACCCGTGTTTTATAGTTCTCTACAGATGTGCAGAAAACTGCCTGTATATTACAGTGTACAGATTTTTATAGCAAACTGCCTGTATATACAGTGTACAGATGTACAGAAAACTGCCTGTATATTACAGTGTACAGATGTATAGCAAACTGCCTGTTTTATTTCAGTGTACAGATGTTACAGAAACTCCTGTATATTACAGTGTACAGATGAAAAGAAAACTGCCTGTAAAATTAACAGTGTAAAAATGTACACAAAAATGCCTGTATATTACAGGTGTAAAAGATGTACAGAAAACTGCCTGTATATTACAGTGTACAGATGTATAGAAAACTGCCTATATATTACAGTGTACAATTTTTACAGAAAACTGCCTGTATATTACAGTGTACAGATGTAACAGAAAACTGCCTATATATTACAGGGGTACAGATGTATAGAAAACGCCTGTATATTACAGTGTACGATGTACAGAAAACTGCTATATATTACATGTACAATGGGATAGAAAATGCTATAATTAGAGTGTACAGATAACAGAAAACTGCTATATATTAACCAGTGTACGATGTATAGAAAACTGCTTTTATTACAGTGCACAGTGTATAGAAACTCCTGTATATTACAGTGTACAGATGTACAGAAACTGCCTATATTTTAAAAAGTGTACAGATGTATAGAAAACTGCCTATAATATAGATATACAGTGTACAGAAAACTTGCACTATATATTACAGTGTACAGATGTACAGAAAACTGCCTGTATATTACAGTGCACAGATGTTTTAGAAAAATGCCTGTTTAAAATTTCAGTGTACAGATGTACAAGAAAATGCCCTGTATATAACAGTGCACAATGTTAGAAAACTGCCTATATTACAGTGTACAGATGTACAGAAAACTGCCTATATTTACAGTGTACAGATGTATAGAAAACTGCCCCTGTATATTACAGTGTACAGATGTTACAGAAAAACGGCCTGTATATTACAGTGTACAGATGTATAGAAAACTGCCCGTATATTACAGTGTATAGATGTACAGAAAACTGCCTATATATTTACAGTGTACAGATGTATAGAAAACTGCTATATATTAAAAGTGTAAATGTACAAAAAACTGCCTGTATATTACAGTGCACAGATGTACAGAAAACTGCCCTTATATTACAGTATAGAAAGAACACAGTCTGGCCACTTTTGTACTACATAAAAGACAAGGTGAGTTACAAAATCATTAAGAAAAGTAAAAGGCCGGTTCTAACCAACCGCCTCAAACCAGTTCGGGCGGGTTTACCAGAAACCGGCCTTTTACTGTTCTCTGATAATCCATCCCACATTCTCTTTCATAACAAAAAAATAACGATTATCTACAAACAAACATACTGTTAGGATATCGTTTTTAAATACAATTTACTAACTTTCAGATTTAGTTTTGTTTAACCCGTTTTATGCCTACATAGTACAAACAAAGGTGTTCCCAGTTTTCCAGGAAAATCTCATGATTTGGGGTCATAATTAACAAAAAATTCAGCTCAGAAACTACAAAAGATTTGAAAAATGAAATCTATATCATTTTTGAAGGAAATTTAATGAAGATTTTGAATCTGGGCTTCTTTTGTTTTAATTTTGATAATACAAAAGTATTTAGGCTTGTAGATTTGGATAGATTTTTTTGCACGATCAAAAACATATGTATTTACCACATCCAAACAAGAACACACAGCAAAAAAGTTGAAATAAAGTTTGTATTGTCACACTACACCTGTAAATGAAAGTAAAACAGTTTGGAAGTCTATCAAGACGCTCACACTCGATGCAGACTGACCAGTCCACGACCACGCCCCCCCCCCCCTCCCCACCACACCCCCTTGCTCAACTTCAACCCTCTCTTTCACTCCTCATCTTCCCCTACCTTTTCGTCTGCACCGTGTCACGCCGCGAGCAGGCCACGATCCCCTCTCGCACTGATTTCACATCACTGGACACCAGCACGCAGTGCAGAGTACACACTTGGCTGGCTCGTTCGACTGACGCTGTCAGCTGAACACACACTGAGAGGTCACAGAGCCCTACTCAATAACTGACGAATATGGTCGGCAATTCCACCACTAATCATCATCTCACCTTCATGCTCGAGTTAGTCGTTGAATAAAAGATTATTGTGTTTGTCAAAAATCATCAGCAGAGCCTGCTCAGCTGTGTAAATACGTTGACTTGGTCGCTGGGCTTGTCAGGTTGCGCCGCCATCTTTGCAAGCGAGACACGAAGTGCTGGCTGGTCACCCAGTCAGTGATAAGAATAAATGGGCTTTCCCCTCACGTGTGGTCATTTACATATTATTTTTAAGACTACAGACATATAAGGCTTTCTACGCAAACTCTATTTGAGTCCGTTGATAGAAATAGTAACGAATGAAAACTCAAGAAAAATGCATGACGTCAGGGACTGCCCATAGGCACATGGAAAGCACTTTTATTTCCGCGTCAGCTGACTGACTAAAGGCGCTCAACGGGTTAATCCTGTGTTTTTCCTGATCATTTTCAATAACATCATTTCACGCATACATTCATCGAATGCGTCTCTGTCTTTCATGTGAAATAAAACTACAGTCTTTAACTGTTCTCTAAAGTCTTTTAAAACGGAGTTATATTTCTGACATAAAATCCACACACTTATCCCAGCATGTCTTCCACTGAAAGCCAGTTTTGACAAAGTGTTTCTCTTTTAACTATGTCTCTTTCTGCCGAACAGTCATCTATAATAAATAGTGTCTGCGTTCCCTCAAACAATTTATAAAAGTGTTCTAAACACTCACTCAGCTTATTGCTGGGATCAATCAAATATATGTTATCATCCGCCCATATAAACCTCTATCATTATATGCTTTGTTCCATTTAAGTGTTGGCAGAAAATTACTATATGATCAAAATTATAACGATAAACTGTTTGTAATAGGTCGAGGATAAATATTGTTTTTTCCGCAACCAGTCTGTCCACAAATCAATGAACAATGAGGGGTTTTTATCATAAAGTTTAACATCGGCATTGACACCAAAGTCATCTGCTCCATAGTTTTATAACATAATTTAATCTAATCCAGTTATTATTTATATCATACTCTCCGTCAAAACTTGTTCAGTATAATAAAACCCTATGAGGCCTAAATGTGTAAGATTAATCCAATTCAGTTCTGTAAGATTGTTTCTATTTAAGCTAATATTGATTTTGTTGCTCGTTGTTATGACCTTAATATCCTCACCATTGTGAAGAACGACGATGGTAACTTTAAGTTTTTCAACATCTAAGTTTTGCCAGCTAATTAGAATTCCTTTTAAAAAGGACGTCACTGACGCCCACAGCTCCATTCCTCTCCTCATCTTTTAAGACAGAAATTTCAAATATCATTGTGAACGTGTCTCCTAATTTCATTTGTGGAAAGAACTGTAATTTGTAGAAGCGTCCTTTAAAACTGTTTCTCTTCTGTGGAGGATGTACTGTTTATTCCCATAAGGCGTTATTTCAATCTCTTTCCGACTATTGTCCTCTGGCATAAGACTTACATGTAAAGGGCCAGAGTTGAATGCTTTTCTGAAACTTTTTTGACGGCTAAAAAATGTAAATGGACTTTGAATTCAAATTTCATGTCCCATTCTAAATATGGTTCTAAGTGCCATTTGAGGTCAGGTTTTCGAACTATTTTATATTCATACTGGCAACATTATTTGCTTCTAGATTGTTAGTTGTTCTAGTTTAGGAAACTTTTTGTTGTCGCCAACCTCTTTGCGTTTATAATCACCATCTTTAGTGTACTCAAACCCATACAAAGCGCCTATCTCACCTTCTGTTCAAAGTCCGCAACATCTGCAAGGTCTTTTAATTCTAGGGTTATACACCTTACAGGCGCTAATGTAACTCCTGATTCTTCTGGTCCACGCGACATTATTTTTTAGTAACGTATTATTTTATTTCTAAAAACAATGTGCAGGTTATCACATTTTACGACTTTCCCTGTTTTGTCTGTGATTTTTACATTAAATGATCCGACCTTTCCGCAAGCTAATCTTTTAAACTGTAAATTAGGGAATTGTATAATTTCATAATCGCAATATGCAGCTTTCCCTGATGGAAGAGCTCTTAAAACAGTTGAGGGCCTTCCATCATATAAGTTTTCATCAGTGCTCAACTCATCCAAATGAACATAGAGTAATGAATGTAATGCAAGATCGAGCGGGACTTTCCCCCTCATAAGTAGTTTTGTCTGGGGTAACTCTAAAACTATGAAAGTCTTGATTAACAGTTGCAAAGCCTAACATTTTAGCTAGCTCTTTATCAAAATAGTAACCTACTTCTTCTTCTTCAGTTTGAATGTCAACATTGTTTTTAGATTTGCATTGTTAAGTTTGAGAGTAATGTCGAAGTTACTCATTGCTTCTTTTAGTGAGCAAAACCCGTAATAACCATCAGGTATGGTTAACTTGCTAACTTATTTCCTCTATTGTCAACTTTTTTAATCTTATTATTCTTCTTGGATTCAGTAATATTAAACCATACGACTTTGTAAAATATTTCATGAAGTGCAACCATTCTGGTTCCGCAATTGTTATCAATAGCATACTCAAAAAACGAAGGACTGTCCTTGAGTTGTTATTGTTACAAACATTTTTTAAACAAATTAAAAATGAGTGCATTCAAATATACTGATGCAAGATATTCTGTTGGGCCGCACTACAATCTTAAAAATATAACAACTGATACTCTTGACATTTCTGTGACCCAGACTGACACCTTTCAAGTAAAGGTGAGTACTCCATTAAGCAGATATCTTAACCCCCCTATTAAAAACGACCGCATTGCGAAAGTGTGGTTCAGTCATCCGATGCAGTTTTATCAGAACCAGTTAAACTTTGCTGTGTTTTGTGCATCAACTGGTGTGGAGTATCGTATGCTGATCATTTAAATCATCCTGATCCTTTGGTAAGGTCAGTGTATAGATTTCATTTTTATTACACCTTCAGGCGTATTTTGACTGAACTGCAAGCACCATTACCAAATGACAAACCGTTTAATCCATTCAGCAACAGAATAGACATGAAGGCTTTTGAAAGGATCTGTAACGAATTCAATATTAATGTTAAGACAGACTTTAGACAAAAGTTGGACCGCAATCATGGTCTAGGCACCCCTTATTTTTGGGGCGTGCACAGAAAGTATAACTATGCCTGGAATCCTCCTTATACATCTTTCTCTTCAGGCACAGCCGTTCATCTTGGGTCCATAGAGCAAGAGCATAAAACAGCGTGGACAACATTTATTTTAGACACTTCTAAGGGTCTAACTAGAGCGGGAATAGAACGAATAAATGACTCTATTCGTACTTACGTTTGGTGTTTGCTAGGTTCACAAGCACAGGCAAGATCGAGCATAACTGATCCTTCTACTGGCTTTGATGCACAAAAACAGTACTTGGCAAATTTAGAGGACGCCATTAATTCTACAGTTGATTTGCCTTCAAGTATTAAAAGGAACCAAAATGCTTTACAATTCGCAAGATCGAAAGTAGACTTTGCTGTTGGCACTGGTTTATACATGCTACCTTCTGACCTCAGACTCCAGGTAGGAACAATAATAAACTACAATAATGAAATTCTTGTTGCAGGAAGGGAACAGAAGGTTGGACAAAACGACATAAATTCTGAGCCGGTAATATTACAAACAATAAACAAACAAGCCGACCCCCCAAGAATAAGTCATCCAATCCCCAAGGCCCAAAGCCCAAAGGTCATTGAAGAACACAAAGTCCACGAAGTCCAAAAAAATAATGACCATGAATATGAAAAGGCAGCACTTGTTTTTGGATTAACTGGCCTAGGATTACTTGGTCTTTATCTTACTAAAAAGTAACCCAACTATTAAGGCAACTAATGCCCATAAGTGCTCAGCTATAAAGCCAACTACTTTGCTTGCAGTAGACAAAAGCCAGCTAACAACACCTCCTAATATACCTGGTAAAGCGTCCATGGCTTAACTGGCTAATTTTTTTAATAAGCCCGCAAGATGATCAAGCTGTTTTCTTACCCATGATTTATCAGGTGGCGATGGAGGCGATGGCGGTGGAGGTAATGAACTTTGACCACCGCCGCCTGTAATAGCCAACACCAGGGTACTTATTGCAAATCCTAAGGCTGTTATAACTGTCATGTGACGTAGCCTCACATCAAGGCATGTGACGCTCCATCACATGTAGTTAGTGATATGAATCATTTCCCCATGCCACTACTAAAAAGGAAGAATATTCATGTGGCTTGACTAGTGTAGCGGGCGTCCCCAAATAATTGTGAGAATGACTCATGAAATAAACAACGGTGGTCATTGGGTGAAAGTGACCACTGAGAGATAGTTTAATAAGGGCTGGTAAGGTGCTGGTCATGTGTTTTGAACACTGAGTATGCACTCACTAGGAGGAGGGAGGAAAGAATCAGTTTTAGCCCAGCAGATGGCCTAGAGACTCGAACCTGTCAGGACGCTGGTCCTCGTTGCTGACCAGTCATTACCAGGTGAGCCATAGATAGTTGGGGAAAGCTACAGGGGAAAACTTAAAGAAAAGAGGAAGAAAGAATTCATATGTTGAATTAAGAAGCAGGTTATTTACACAACCTTATTCGTGTTTCAGCCCTTCGCCCTTCACCTTTCACCCCGTGAGGTGGTTAAAGATGGCCATGGTGTGGGGATCACACCGGTAGTTCAGCCCCAGCACTTAAAGACTCCAGGGAGCTGAGTTGGAACTCGTCACCTCTCCAGTGACAGGAGAACTCAAGGAGAGGAGTGGGAACTCATATCTCCAGTGACGAAGGAATCAAAGGGGCGTTACGCTGTCGGAGAGAGACAGGGAATCATGACGGTATAAAACGAGTCTAATTCTGATGCAGGCATAGCATCAAGGAGTGAAAGAAGTATTTATTCTCCTGTCTGGATCTTGGGCCAGTGGTATGTGAAGGCCAGACTTTACAGAAACGGTATTGATGTAACTGGGAAAATTGGTTACAAGGATGCATGTATAAAATCTGTTTATAAATTGTTTGATGTGACTTAGTAAAGTGTTTTTTTCCCTGAAGGAGAGGGGAAGAAGAAAAAACATTCGGTAGTGCGCCTTTTGGTTGATTGGAAAGATTGTGTGTGCGTATGGAGTAAATGCTGTCATGAATGCGCATGTGCAAAAGTGACAGTGTGACAGTGGTGACCCCGACGTAGCTGCCGTTGTTTTCCCCCTGGAAAAAAAGAGGAAAGATTTGTGTTTGTACCCTCGGGGCCTGGAAAAAAAAAAGAAGAAGATATTTTCAGTTGGGAAAAAAAGAGATTTTGATTTGTACCCTCAAAGGTTTGAGGGAAGAAAAAAGAAAAGAAATTAATTAATTATCTATTGTGTATAATATTTGCATTTGTTGTTTTTTTTCTATTTCTATATGTGTTTTCGGTGTTGACATTTCTTTGTTTTGCTCTACTTCCGTTAAGGTTTTTTTTTTGGTAGGATTTCTTTTTGACCTCTCCCCACCTCAGGACCGATAGCCTCAACCTCCTCTTGCTCGTGCCTGGCAGCAAGGGGGCAGGGCGTTGAGGAGTCGCTGTCCCTTCCCCTAGAGTATTAGATTTTGTTTTGTCCCCTTCCCCAGGACTGATAGCCCCAACCTCTTCCTGCGTTTACAGGGGGGCATGGCGTTGGGGAGTCGGTAGTCCTTCCCTTCTCGTAAATATCTATTTCTTTCCCTTTCCTATTGTTTCATTTTGATTTTTCTTTCCCCTTGCCCCTCAGAGTGTGGGATCGACTTCACCTCCGTCACGCAAATAGTGTAGGTGTGGAGTTGATTACCGCTCAACCCAAATAAACATCTTTATCTTTTGATTATTTATTTTTCTCTGTGTGGGGCGAGATTTTCTTTGAGTTTGGGTGAATGTGCATTTATTAATTGATTGTTTATCATTTTGCATTATTACTGTAGTGTTGTGTATATTGTGAGTGATTTGTTTTTCCCGTCTCCAGTTTCACGGAGACAGTGACCACTAGGGTGCTGTCTGAGGGCTTCTTTTGCTTTTCTTGATTTCTTCTTACTATTCCGATCCTGTGTAATCCTTTCATTTCCTTTTCACCCCCTTTTTCAAAATCTCTAAACCTCTCTTCAATAAGCTCCTATCTAGTTTTCTTTTCAACATTTTCATCTTTTAGGTAGGATTTCCGCTAGTTTGTGTTTCTTCCCCTCTTTTTAATTGTTTGTGATTCCATTTGTTTGTAACTTTATATTCATTTATCGTATAAGGCGATACATTTGTTGTGTGAATTCATTTGAAATTAAGTAGAAAGAAAGACTGACAACAAGAACATTTAAGAACTAAAACTTATAAAGAATTTATTTTCGGAAACTTTATTGTGTTTTTTTTCCTTTCTTAGGAAAAAACAGATTAGCATTGACGTCAATTTTTTTAAATTACAAATTGATACCTGTTTTCGAAAACAAAATACTTCTGGAAAATACATTCCTGTGTTTCATATCTACCTTGTTTTAGTAAGACCGTTTTCTGTTTATACCGAAATTGAATTCTTATTTGTATATATTATAATTACATTTTGTGAAACATATAACATCACATATATCGCCTTATTTTTTATTCATACTTAGAAATTGTGTTGTGTTTATATCTGTTGACGGTTCATTATGGATGATTTTGATAAATATGATTCAACAAGCGGAACGCTTGGGTTTTGATGGAGAAAAAACTTACCAACTATGTGCAACAATGCATAGACAGGGCAGACAGCTAAGAGAGAGAGAAGAAAATCAAAGGAAACTAGAAAGTGAAGAAAATCAAAGGAAACTAGAAAGTGAAGAAAAGAAGATTACAGAGGGAAGTTGAAGTTGAAGAAAGAAGATTACAGAGGGAAGCTGAAGTTGAAGAAAAAGAATTACAAAGGGAATCTGAAGAAAAAAGACTACAGAGGGAAGCTGAAGATAAAGAACGTCAATTTAAGTTGAGGCAGTTAGAATTAGAGACCGATGCTGAAATTAGAAGAATACAGGCATCGAGAGAACCTCCACCAGCTCCACCAGTCGTTCCGCAAGTGCGCCTCAACCAAAAACAGCATATATTCCTAGTTACCGCCTTTCGAGGAAAAAAACGGATGACGTCGATAGTTTTCTTTTCCGATTTGAAAGTCACGCAACGTCTTGTGGTTGGCCAAAGGAAAAGTGGACATTGTATATTGCGTCGTTGTTTAAGGGTAGCGCTTTGGCATTGTACCACACACTCGCGGCGAAACAAAATTTAACTTGGGATCAGTTGAAAGAAGACTACTCAAGAAATTTCATGTTCTGCTGATCGTTTTCGCGAACGTTCCGTTCTGTGCGCCCTGACAAAGGAGAATCATTTCCGTCGTTTCTGATTCGTATGAGTCATTGTTTAGATCGATGGATCGATTTATCAAAAACGAACAAAACTTTTCAATCACTGCGAGATCTCCTTCTTAGAGAACAACTTTCCAGAGCGTGAGCAAAGATCTGGCCACTTTCCTTAAAGAAAGGCAATTTGAAAGCGTTGAGGAAATGTGTCAGATGGCTGATCAGTATTGTATCGCTCACCCAGATAAGGGCGTGGCAAGGAAAGGAGAATTTTCCATCTTGAGTCTCATGCGTCATGTACTATCCCATCGGGACAGGAAGTTACAGGAAAGGAAATCGTGGGTCATTTCTGGTCCTCAAGGATATACCTATCCTAGGAACGGACAGGGATCTTTCCGCGGTTCGAGTGACTTTCGTCAGTACCAGTACTCACCGCCGGAAAGACCTGTTGCTCCTCAGCAAACGTTCCGAGGTCGTGGACAACGACCACCGCGTAGACCTTTTGGGCCAGTTCGTGACAGAACAGAAGTTCACAAAATCAATCAGCTGCTGATCAGACAATGCGATGTTTCTTTTGCGATGGCAAGTTCCATTTGAAAAAAGAATTGCCCTTTCAAACCAAATGATTCAAAATCCGCATTAGTCTCCATGATTGTGAAGAAGCCTTGTTTTGCACCAGATCAATGGGTTGATGGACTGATGTTAGAAACGGAGCCATCAACGGATTGCAGGCTTTGGTTTTGCGAGACACTGGGTGCACCACCGCTGTGTAAGAGAATCTTTCGTGCTTCAAAACCAGTATCTCAACACTGTCCAAAAGTGTAGGTCGTTTGGAGGCAAGATTGAAACTTTTCCGCTGGCGAAAATTTCGGTCGATACACCGTACTACTCCGGATTTCTTACCGCCTGTGTTATCGATAACCCATCTGCGACTTGATCTTGGGCAATTTGCCAGGTGTCCGCTACAGTACATGGTGTGCGGGAGGATCGTTTGTTCCTTGTCTGTCAGTACCAGGTCGGACATCATAGACCAGGAAAGGCTACAAAGCCGCTAAATATCTCAAAACTGGATGAACTCCAGATTACCCCAGATGATCTAAAAGAAATGCAGGAAAAGACGAGACGCTGACAATACTTTCTGCTGCTAAACAACTGTCACTGACATACCAACGGACAAACCAATGTACATACTGACTCTGACATTCTCTACAGGTGTGTACCTGGACAGGACAACAACAAGTTGTGGTTCCAAACCACTTAGAGAAACAGTACTACACACGGCTCATGATGCATTGTTCGCTGGTCACTGTGGAATCAAAAGAACATTAAAGAGAGTTCTTGATTCTTTTTATTGGCCAGGTGTCACAAAGGAAGTTACAGAATACTGCCGCTCATGTGACATCTGCCAAAAGACATCTCAGAAAGGTCGCGTCCCATGTGCACCTTTGCACAAAATGCCTCTCATTTTCCGTTCCATTTCGGAAGGTGGCTATTGATCTTTTGGGGCCTTTACCACTGTCTTCTTACGGATATCGCTATATCTTAACTTTGGTGGATACAGCAACAAGGTATCCAGAAGCGATTCCACTGAAGAAAATTGATACAGTGTCTGTTGCTGAAGCCTTACTTGTGATTTTTCCAGAGTGGGTCTTCCAGACGAATTCTCTCGGATTGTGAACGCAATTCATTTCCGATCTCATGAGAGAAATTTACAGACTGTTGTCAATCTCTTCCATTTCAACAACGCCATAATCATCCCCAATCGAATGGCATGGTTGAACGTTTCAATGGAACGTTAAAGTCCATGTTGAGAAAGGTTGCAAGGCAAGAACCCCATGAATGGATCGTTTCATACCGGCTTTGCTTTTCGCATACAGGGAAATGCCCGAACGAAACGTGGGATTCTCACCATTTGAGCTTCTTTTCGGACACTCACCAAGGGGTCCTTTGGATCTACTCATGACACAATGGACAAAAAGACGGACATACCTGACAGTAAAATTGTTTACCAATACGTTTATGAACTGCATAATCGTTTGAAGGATGCATGTGAGCTTGCTCAACAGTCAGCTGATAGAAAAACAGATGTGTACAAGGTCTTTGCAGACAGAAAAGCGAAGGCACGTTCCTTCAGTGTAGGGGATAAAGTCCTTGTACTACTCACTGATGAACATAACAAGCTTCGAGTTATGTGGAAGGGTCCTTTTCAGGTGGTCGAAAAACTTTCTCCAGTTAATTATAAGATCAAAATGGCAAACACTGAGAAGGTACTCCATGTGAACATGTTGAAGTATGTTGAACGTACAAATGTTGCCATCAACCAGTCAGTTGAATGGATATGTCCTATGTCAAAACCCGATGTCAACATGACAGATATTATCAGTGATGATTTTGTACCCAATGTAACGTACAGGACAGATCAAAGGTTGTGAAAACACAAATGTAGGCGTGTTAACATCTACCAGTGCAGATGATGTTGTACCCCTTCCTACACTGTCTATCAAAGGTGAAACCTATGATGATGTGTTCTGTCGAATGATTTGTCTGCAAGTCAAACAGAACAGCTCAAAGACATTTTGAAAGACTTTCAGGATGTGTTGACAGATACCCCAGGTACAGTGACTCGTATTGAACCCCATAGTATTCAGTTAACTACTGAAATACCAGTGCGAACCAGACCATACCCCCTCCCGTTTGCAAAAAAGAGCTTGTCGAGAGAGAAATCAAAGTAATGCTGGATTTAAAGGTCATAGAACCTTCTACATCTCCATACAGCTCACCATTTTGTGTGGACAAACCTGATGGCTCGGTGCGTTTCTGCATCGATTACAGGAAATTAAATAAGATCACTGTGTTCGATGCCGAGCCCATCCCAGACATTGAAGAACTTCTGTGTCAGCTCTCAGAAGGAAATTATTTTGTGAAAGTATACTTGACTAAAGGAATTCCAGTTTACAATTGAACCAGTGCCTGGAACACAAAATGTCATGGCAGATTATTGTCACGTGTATGAATATTCATGGACAAATGTAACTATCTTCAAGGAAAGACTATTCCTGTTTTTTGTCTTTCTTATGATTTGTGGTGTGCTGACATTGGACAGTGCATTGTATGCTACTGACTATCAAGTGTATTTATGCTAATTGCTTGTTGAAGTGACTATATGTTTTACAAGCAAAAAACTACTTGATGTTGATGTATTACATATCTATTCTTTGCTTTATTCTTTCGTAAAGAATGGAAAATCATCATGTACTATTTAAGTCTAACTTGCTTGTGAAGATGAATATATATGTATGTGTGATGAGCAAATAACTCTTAGAAATGTATATACACATGTTTTGATTGTGCAGTGAGACAAACCTATTGTTTTCATTAGTTAATTGTCAACAATGGCAATATGTTTCACTTTTCAGTGGACTTAACATTACATTGGGGAAAAACTATTTTAAATTATGCTTATTTTGTTTACATGTCTATGAGAAACATTTACACTTAGAGATATTCTCATTTTCATGAGGGTTTTGAAACATATGATGTGAGACACAAAGAGCAAGGAAAAAAAAAGTGCTTCGCATCTTAATATATAAACACAATTTGTGCTTTGAATTGTTAATATCCCTAATTGTTTTATCCATGTAATTTGTAAAATGTATTTTGTGAGATATGGTGATCAATTGTGAATGTCTTTTTTATAGAAAGACTGAAAGTTTGAAATATGCTATTTATGGTGGATCACGATGATTGATTCTATACGTTGATTGTTAATTTGGTGAAACATGTGTGATGGATACACATTTTGAGATTCATGGCTGAAGATGTGTTTTAAGTGAAGTTGTATATCCTTTAAAAAAAATTTTCTGGAGAAAATTTTTTCACCCCAGGATGGGGGGTGTCATGTGACGTAGCCTCACATCAAGGCATGTGACGCTCCATCACATTGTAGTTAGTGATATGAATCATTTCCCCATGCCACTACTAAAAAGGAAGAATATTCATGTGGCTTGACTAGTGTAGCGGCGTCCCCAAATAATTGTGAGAATGACTCATGAAATAAACAACGGTGTCATTGGGTGAAAGTGACCACTGAGAGATAGTTTAATAAGGGCTGGTAAGGTGCTGGTCATGTGTTTTGAACACTGAGTATGCACTCACTAGGAGGAGGGAGGAAAGAATCAGTTTTAGCCCAGCAGATGGCCTAGAGACTCGAACCTGTCAGGACGCTGGTCCTCGTTGCTGACCAGTCATTACCAGGTGAGCCATAGATAGTTGGGGAAAGCTACAGGGGAAAACTTAAAGAAAAGAGAAGAAAGAATTCATATGTAATTAAGAAGCAGGTTATATTACACGAACCTTATTCGATGTTTCAGCCCTTCGCCCTTCACCTTTCACCTTTCACCCCGTGAGGTGGTTAAAGATGGCCATGGTGGGGGATCACACCGTAGTTCAGCCCCAGCACTTAAAGACTCCAGGGAGCTGAGTTGGAACTCGTCACCTCTCCAGTGACAGGAGAACTCAAGGGAGAGGAGTGGGAACTCATATCTCCATGACGGAAGGAATCAAAGGGGCGTTACGCTGTCTGAGAGTAGACAGGGAATCATGACGGTATAAAACGAGTCTTAATTCTGATGCAGGCATAGCATCAAGGAGTGAAAGAAGTATTTATTCTCCTGGTCTGGATCTTGGGCCAGTGGTATGTGAAGGCCATGACTTTACAGAAACGGTATTGATGTAACTGGGAAAATTGGTTACAAGGAGCATGTATAAAATCTGTTTATAAATTGTTGATGTGACTTAGTAAAGTGTTTTTTCCCTGAAGGAGAGGGAAGAAGGAAAAAAACATTCGGTAGTGCGCCTTTTGGTTTGATTGGAAAGATTGCGTGTGCGTATGGAAAAAATGCTGTCATGAATGCGCGTGTGCAAAGTGACAGTGTGACAATAACGCTCGCTTATGTGAATCCTTGCTCTCTAAACAGTGTTCTTATTCGTTCTGCTAGTGTCGTGTCTTCATATAAAAATTCTTTGGATAGTTTCTCTTATTCTGCTCACTTGAGTTCGTAATTCTTCATTGGTTAGTAGACATCACTTCTATTAATGATCTCCGTTGTTCCAGATCATTTAGTCTTTGCGTTATTCTTCTTAACACCAAGCCCTAAGTTGGCGTCATCAACCTCAACGAGTTTTTCTTTTCTTTTTTATATCCTCATCTAGTTTAAATCAGTTTTTGCTGAATTGTTTATTAATTCACCTCTGAAGGTTGTTAAAGCACGATTAAGGCCGCTAATTCTCTTATAGGAAATAAAGAAACATCAATTGTTTTTTGGTACTGTTTCTTCGGAAGAACTGGTTCTGCTTCTATTGCATGTATTACTTCGTCGCTGTTTGACTTAAAATCTTGAAGTTCCATGTTTTGTATTTGGCTATCTGTTGGGAGTTTTTGTAGTGTGTTTTGAAGTTTAGCAACTGCGTCCCCATTAATTTTGGTTTAACAATGCCAAGGCGATTTCAATATTCGCCCGAAGGTTTTGTCTAATTGTTTCCAGCCTACAAACTTTGATGGGTCTCGTTTATATGTAAGCTGAAAACGTTTTTTGGTCGGGTCTTTTCACGTACAAATGGCCACCATCTAATTCAAAATCATTAGGGTCTAAAACTTCAGGAGGTTCTAGGCCTAAACTTTTGTAAAATGCTCCAACCCTTTCTTCTGTTAATTCACGCCGTATTGAGAGCGCCGAGCGATGCTGTGTTAAAGGAGTCATTTCACTCATGTCGTCTCCAGGATCAAAAACATCATAATCTTCATCTTCAATGCCTGCCATGGTTTTAAATAATTACTTTTTATTTTGTTTTAAAAAAAATGTCGCAAGCATATGGCTCGATTCTTGACCCGCATAGAAGACTGAAAGAGCCCTTTGGCGTGAAGGGAAATAAGCGGAATATTACTGTTCCAAATAATCCATCTACTATTGATTCAGATCAAATTCTTACTGTTAAATTTCCAGACCTAGAGCGATGAAGTGATTGTGCCAGGATCTGCGCGTCTTACTTTCAAATTAGAACTCGCTTCAACAACAGACCCAAACAGGACAGTTGTACAGAATCTGGGCGGGCAATCATTAAGAAAATTTCAATAAAACTTGAGGGACAAGAAATATTTTCTTTACATAATGCAGACATATTTTTAACCTATTCTGATCTATGGCTAACGGGAACGAAAGGGCTGATCTTGCGCTTCAAGGAATCGAAAATGAAGAAGCACTAAAACATAGAATAGGCGCTGAAGATGCTAAAGACGGCAAAAGGTTTGTAGCTGTAAGTTATGCGTATGGTAATCGTTTTTTCATACCCTAGATTTTGAGTTGTTAAAAGCGCATGCTCCATACTTTCAAGGAGCATTAAAAGACAGATTGTCATATGAACTAACTTTTAATGACTACAAATATGTTATTATATCTACAGACACCGAAGCAAAGTACAGCATTTCTGACATCTCGTTAGAGTTTGACGTTGTTAACAACCCTAACTTAGCGAGGCTGATCGAGCAACAATATAAGACAAAATTAGCAATATATTACGAAAGAGTAATTTTTCATTCTAAATATCCTAAAAGCAGGGCAGACACTATATGGAATTTTAGTTTTAGTGCCACAGCAAGATCGCTTAAAGGTATTTTATTGCTGTGTGAAAATGAAGAACCATTCAAAAGACAAACTGAAAATTTTGTTAATCCTAAAATAACAAAAGTGCAATGTACAATTGAGGGTAGTCCTAACCAAATCTACGCTAGCGGGCTTAAACCTTATCAGCATTTTGATGAAATAAGAAAACTGTTTGGAGGCGGGAGGTGTAGAAATCCGACAGTTGACCTTGTGTCTAAAGATCTACATCTTCACAGTGTTAGACTTGATCATTATTTAACAACGAAATACGGTTTATGGATTGACCTAAGGTCAACGGAGGATAATCAGTTACATGGAAGCGGGAGAACTGTTAGAGACATAATAAACATTCAAATTGATAAAGAAAAAGAGGCCGATAAACCACTTAATGTGTATTTGTTTTTAATATATGATGCGCAGCTGAATATTCAAGATAACAGATTAGAAGATATACAATACTAAATTATTTTTTTTATTTTTTAAAAAAGCATGTCTGTTCAGATTTATCCAAATGTGCCTACAGCACCGGAGTCGCCAAGAGAAGGGATAGTAGAAACCCCTGACATAAAAACCTTCAGATTAACCAACATTACACAAATGCAACAAAAACTAGAGCAGGACCTTTCAAAATACAGCAAAACCAAACGAAGGTATTCTGCTGTCTTTAATGCTGTTACACATGTTAATACTGGGGCATCAACTGTAAGTGCTGTATCAGCAGGAACAAGTGTTGGTCTCTTAGCAACAGGTGTTGGTGCACCGGCAGCTTTACCTCTAGGTGGTTTGTCTTTAGCTCTCGGTCTGTGCTCATTAGTTGTAAGTACTGCCAGCAAAAAAAATAAAACTAAACTCCAAAGCACACAGCCATGGTTCAACTAATAACAGCTAAACTTAGTTCCTTCAAGCTGACAATAAATAAAGCGCTAGCTGACTCAAACATCACGGATGAAGAATTTAGTCGCTTACAGACTGATTTGAGGACTATAAAAGACAAAAGTTTGATCTTCAAAGAAAGGCAAAGACAACTTTTTCTCAACAGCCAGACACCGATCAGATAAAAAAGGAATGTTTAAAAAAGTAAACGAGACATTAAACTCTGTTCTAAACAGCTCGCATTAACAACCCCAAAGGGCGTTTATACTTTCGTTTATGAGTCCAAGCACAAAAAGACCGTTGATATTGATTTTGATTAAGACGACCCTGGAGTCGATGTCGATGTATTTTTTTTAATTTAAATAAATATGTTGGCTTAGAAAAGAAAGACAGCATGGCTAAGATATATGAAGGCCCAGATGAATTGTTTGAAGGAATGCTCGAGGAAGAACATTTGTCAAGAGTACTGAATGATATTGATTTAGAAGTTATTAATCCAGAAAACGTGCGGGCAAGCGTTGTACATGCAATTTCTCAAGTTCCAAGTAAACTAACAATAGACCCGCCAGTTAAAGAAAATGTTAGCTGTTTTAATCGACTATATAACAATAAATGAAGAAAATCTAGAAGTCTGGGTCTCAACTAAACAACAGACTTTTCCCTTTCCTCTAATGACTTAACACCCTTTGGGGCCCAGCCCAAAACTGCTTACACAGTTTGATGAAGCCGCGAAGAAGCTAAAATGAGAGGCTCTGTTGGTAAAGGGGCGAAGTCCTAGAGATCAGATTAAAACAGCTAAGTAAGCACCGATTGTTGGCAAGGCTTACTTCCGCTGCCCCCAGCATTGGTAGCGAAAAGAGCAGTTCTAAACATACAAAATACAGACAACAAATGTTTCATGGGGTGTTTCTTGCAAGGCTGCATCACGTCCGCAAACACGCAGAGAGAGTGACTAACTATTGGGTTTACATCAATGATCTTAACTTCAATGGAATATCCTTTCCTTTTAAAGCGTAGATCAAATTGATCAGTTTGAAGAACAAAACAAACCAAAAACTGTTAATATTTACACATGGGATGAGGAAACAAATCTACACCCCATTAAAGTGTCCAAAAACAGTCCATCGATTGGCGAACCAGGAAAAAATCATGTTAAACTTACTACTGATTTTTTTTCACCAGCAGGGCTACCACTTTACACATTGATACGAACAATGAGTAGATTTTGGCGCATACTTCAAGCATAAAACATAAACAAGAATTCTGTAGAAAATTTTTTAACAAGAATTCCATCCGTTCAAGCCGCGAGCGAACATAAGAAACACTGTATCGGCCCAGTTGACTGTAATACAGAACTAATTACGCCCCACCCGGATCTAAAGTTAGTTTTAAAAAACTGAAACGGATGCAAAATACTCCATACGTAGTTTACGCAGACTTCAAATCACTCATTGTTCCTTATGAAGGACCAGCACCACAAAAACTTCGAAAAACAGTCTTAATGATAATCATCAGATTTTTTTCCTATGGCCTTTACTTGTTAGGTCAGACGGTGTCCATTCAAAACCCAAATTGATAGGGGACCTAATGCTGCAGAAACTTTCTTAAACGCATGCAGCAAGTGCGTAATGACTTTTCTAATAATCAAACTTATCCGAAATCATAAGGGAGGGTCCGAAGACCAACAACAGTATAAATCAGCCACACATTGTTGGATTTGGGGTTTAGAACTAATTCTAACAGTGGGGAAGCAAATCCGACAGTAAGAACCATGATCACATCAGTGGAAAGTTCAGAGGAGCAGAAACACAGTAAATGCAATCTTCAACTAAAGTTTGAACCAAAGACAGGGAAGCTGCCTATATTCTTTCACAACTTGCGAGGTTACGACTCTCACCTTATAATGCAAGCAGTAACCAGCGCCTTTAGGGTGTCATGCATTGCACAGTCATCAGAAAAGTACATGTGGTTTCACTTTAAATAACATGCTTTTCATGATCTATGCAGCACATGAGGGGTTCGCTAGGTCACTGGCTATGTCCTTAAAGTCCTGCCCAATAACGGAAGAATTTTGACCCAACTCTTGTTAAAAGGGCTTACCCTATGAATACATGAACAGTTTGGGAAAGGTTTGAAGAAGATACACTTCCTCCAAAGTTGCGTTCTGTTCTAGTCTCAAAGGAAAGGAAATCAGTGATTCCAAATTACCAGCAGCTCAAGATGCGTGGCAGAAGTTAGAGTGTAAAACGAGGGAGACTATCATGATGCATACTTGAGGGCTGATACATGTTTGTTGCGGACATTTTTGAAAATTATAGAAGACCTCCCATGAAACATTACAGTCTAGATTCCTGCGCATTATATTTCTGCCCCCGGGGATGAGCGGATGCTTTCTTAAAGTTTACTGGAGTACAGATTGATTTATTGTTGATACCAATGATCAGATGATTGAAAAAGGATTGCGTGAGGAATTAGTATGCGTCGCCCCATTACTGTAAAGCAAACAACAAATACTTAGACGACTATGATCCGAGAAAAAGGGTCTAACTATCTCATGTATTTAGATGCAAACAATCTGTATGGATGGGCTATGGCGCAATCACTTCCATTACGTAACTTTAAAATGTACACTGGTGGCGGTATTAAAAACATTCAAGAATTTGTAGAACAACTGCATACTCTTACAGCTGATCGTAAAAGAGGTTTTATCTAGAAGTTGACTTAGAATATCTCAGGAACTCCATGACCTGCATAATGACTATCCATTAGCAGCAGAAAGTCTAAAGATGGCAAAAACAGAGCCGCCTAACTTGTGCCTAATCTTCGGACAAAAAAAATTATGTATGTCATTACAGACTCTTACAATTTTATTTAAGGCATGGTTTGAAGTTGACAGCTTTTCATCGTATAATTGCTTTTGATCAAGAACAGTTCATGAAACCATACATCATGAAAAAACTGATCTCAAAACTAAACCCCACAGATGCTTCAGAAAAGATTTTTTCCCAAGCTGATGAACACAGCTTTTTTCGGAAAGAACTATGGAAAATCCGCACAAGCGTAAAGATGTCAGATTGGTCACCAAAGAGAACGAAGCAATTAAGCTGACTTCAAAACCTAATTATCAGGACTTCAGAAGATTTCATGATCAGCTTTTTGGTATAATGAGAAAAAAAAAAGTAAAATTTGGACAAACCCTTTTTTTATTGGGTTTACTGTTTTAGAATTATCAAAGCTTTTGATGTTAGAATTTCTTTATGACTACTTAAGCCCTTGTATCCTGAGTCCAGAGTGCTTTACACAGATACAGACAGTTTTTATAGATATCCCTACTGAAGATATAGAGACATGGAATTAGAAGTAGCTAAAGGGCATGTGGGATGGTACGACACATCTGATTATCCTAAAGATTCGCCTTTGCATTCAACCGTTAACAAGAAGGTTTAGGAAAGATGAAGGATGAATTATCTGGAAAGGTGATCAAGGAGTTTGTTGGGTTAAGGTAAAAATGACAGTATTTCGAGCCGGGAGAAAACTATCAAAAAGGCAAAGGGAATATCTCCCCGTGTTTGTGACGAGCATATCACATGACAACTACAAAGAAGCATTGTTAAATAAACATACTTTTCATCATGAAACGTAAAACTACGATCTATCTACATGAGATCAACACAACTGTTGTAACAAAGAAGTCATTAGAGAAACAAACAAAAAAACGTGTTTTGTTAAACCAGAGTTTTCATATGCAATCAGGCATTGGAGAACAGCATAATATCTTCTTCGTCCCGGGTTTATATTCGGTCCATATTTTTCCTCAACTTTACCCAGAAGCTCAATCATACAATACCCAAATTTCCCATCCAAAAATTTTTTCTCATGTTTGCTTGATGCGCTCGAATTTTTTTTATTATTTCAAGATATTTTCTTTTTCCCATTTTGATAGTCAAAATTTGGATTTTGGGCTGTAAGTGATCTTGATGTTTTAGCATGTTTTGGCGAATCCTCGCAAATGTTGCCCTAATAGAAAAATTTCCCATATCATATGATTCCCGTATAAATTCCGAGGTCTCTTCATTTATCATTCTTGCTTCCGTTTTAGTTCCATGTTCTTTTTTTTGGCCCTTCCTTTTTAAACCGAATAATTTACGTAAATCAGTTAAAGCGGAACTGTGTCGGCGGATTATTTGCAGTTCTTCCTTCACAAAAGATCTTTTGGGGGGCTGGTTGTTTTTTGTGTCAGTTTCTCGTAAATAATACACGGGGGGATTCATCTTTACAATTCTTTTTATTTCATATGGGTCAACACTCCAAACTGGATCGTTGCCCTGAAGCGAGTGTCCCCTTCTGCTTCTCCCGGCAAAAAAGGTACCTTACTTTCAAACCAAATGGTAATAGTTTGCTGGATGAAGACTCTCCTTCACAGCTTTTAAATTTTTTGTTTTTTGATTGCCTGTACTGGTTTTAGACCCTTAATTTTAAAATTTCTTCATTATTCATTGCGCGTAAACTGAGGGCAGTCTTCTAACCCATTCTGTGTTGCGAGAATTGTCAATCAGCTCTCGTGATACTGGTAGGAGAAAAGCCTTTCAGATAACTGTTTGTTAAAGTTTCAACCAAAGCCTGTGATCTGTGAACTCCCGGAATGCCTCTTTTAATAGTAACTCTATGTTTTAACAAAAACTGATTCACTCGGCCTTTAAATTCTTTTCCATCATCGACTTGAATCATGCGAGGATAAGTTAAGGGCCCTCGTTGATATATATTTTAAATCAACAGCAACAGCAGAAGCACTCTTTGTGTTAATGGTTCCGCATCTTTGTATCTTGAAGCTACGTCAATGACTGTAAGCGCGTACTTTAAATCTTTTTCGTCTAATCGTATCAGGGGTAAATATAGAAGATCCATTTGATGGGTGTCGTTTGGCGTTGTGTTGACAAAGTGTGGTCTCGTATTCGTTTAGGCGCTGGGAAATAAATTTGCCAAATCGCTTGTTTAGATAACCATTCCTTTGCCGTTTGTTCACTGACTCCAGCTGCTTGGCTAGCTTTTTGATTGCGTTATTCCCTCCAATATCTTTTGGCGAATAATAGATTTTTTTTCATTTTTATTCACCAATATTATGCGCAACAAAATACACAACGGTCATACCAAAGACAATAAACACGATTTCTTTCATCTTTTGTTTTTCTGATGGTTGAAAAAAAGTCGCGAATTTTTTGGGGGGGCAATGTCTCGATTGGCACGCCTGTTACAAGAAATATTTTTTATCGCTTGATCAAAATCTTTAAATGTGTAAGCTGCATGCCCCTGTTTTTTTCAGTGTGTCCCTTAATAAAATCTAACCCGCTTTTCATAGTAATCTTGTGCTGTGGCTAGTTGCTCCATAGCTTTGTTATGTCTTTTTCTCTCGCCGTCATCCGCAGTTTACTTTAAAAGCTAAATTTACTTCCGCTAAAGCAAGCGCATTACCAAGGCCACCAATCATCATTACGGTGAAGCCATTTTATAAATGTAATTTTTAATTTTAATATTAATACTGTCGGAATTATTCCTTGCTTAACTAAAAAATCTTCGTAAAAAAATGAAGCTGTAATAATAGCAATCAGCTTTGCTGATCTTCAAAGTCTAGTTTGCCAAGATCTGCCGGTTTTATTTTTTAAAAGGCTTTTACCAAGCATTGTGTATCCTACACTTAGACCCCCAATAACAGCAGAATGGTATACAAGGTTGGGAACAGTTTTTTCGGTGCTCATTTTTAAAAAAAAAATAATTATAATTAATAAAAAAAACATGAACAGCAATGATCTACTACAGCTACAGGGGAGCCTAAACCTCCTGAATTATGAATGATCAAGTTGATGGCCAAGCTATTATGCGCAAAAAGAAGGGCTGTATTCTTTGGGAGCATGTGGAAAAACAAAACAGTACCTCGGAAATGAATTCAGCATAGAACAGATTCAACAAATGTCGCCACAAGACATTTTAAAGTATCACAACAGGTATGAAGCGCAACTGGGTCGAGAAAGGGGAAAAGCGTCGGCCAAACGGTTCTTAGTTTTTACACTAAACTAGTAAGTAAATTTGCGCCTATTGATTCTGAACAAAAATTTTATGTATGATTTAAAAACAGATCCAGTTTTAAAAAAAGTCATTAGAGTCTCTAGGGTGTGATCTGTATTACAGATTTGGAACATTATTGTCGCCAGTGATCGCGGGATTAATTAAATTTTAATCATATAGATTTTGTTTCCCTTCAAAATGACCGAGCCAGAAAATCAGCAGAATCAGAAACACTGAATCAGGTGGAGAAAGTGACCAGTAAAAAGCCTCCTCGTCCCGGGCGTGTTGCAGCAGGAAAAAAAAATTTGCAAGTGGAACAAACAAAAAATAATGTTACAATCACAGAATATAACTCTAATGAAACATAACACCACCAACCCAAACAAGTTGATTCAATGCCAGCTAATAAAAACGTCAGAACAAGAACAAGTTTTATTCAAGACCTATAACGCCAAAGTCTTCATGGAATATTGAACTTAAAACAGTTGTCGCTTTGAGCGCAAATTTCTGCTGGGGTGGGTTTTTACTGTTATAAAATTTTATAACAACGCTGGCGAAAACCAAAGCAGTCAAAAACATCTCAACCACTAAAAAACAGAAGCCAAACAAAAAAGCATGCGAACCGCCAACAACAAAAGAACATTTTGATCCATTTCAAATGCAATAATTTCTTTTAAAAATTTAATTTTAAAAATTTTGTTTCTTTTATAAAAATAGATCATGGCGGATTATTAATTGTTTAAAATGAGGGGGGGCAATAAATAAAGACATGGAGTCTATAAAAGACATTTCCATAGACCAGAATTTTAATCATGTGGTTGCTTACAAAAGTAAGAACTTCATTAAGATCTATGCTTTACCGATCTCGCGCCAAGAACGCTGAGCAAGACATCCTCAACGTGACGCGTTTTTTGAGGCGTTTTTTGTACTATATTAGACATCTACTATTTAAGACAAAACATAGATTGTATTGTTTTTTTTCTGATAATTATAAGATAACTTGAATAAGAACTTGGTTGTACTTAAAGGATGACTTAATTACAATCTTGAGTGACTTAAGTTAGAACTTGAGGTGACTTGATCAAGAACTTATTAAGAACTTGAGGTGACTTAAAAATAGAAACTTAGAGGAACTTAATAAGAACTTGATTAAGAACTTGATTAAGAACTTAATTAAGAACTTTATTAAAAACTTTTGGTGACTTGATTAAGAACTTAAATTAAGAACTTGGGTGACTTGGGGTGGAGTTGTGTGGTGTACACAGAGCTTTAAATTTTTTGTCATGTAAACACCCACTTGGTGCAAGACGGCGCTTGCGTTTTTTGGGTCATTGGCTCTTTTGTCGCAAGTTCAAAAACAGCCACCAGGGGCATTTAACAAAAGCCTGATTGAATAAAACAAGACAATTGTATAAATTACACCCGCAGCCGTCTGAGACAGCCTTTAAGCAGGGAATTGAAACGGTGAAGCAGGCGAATAGGTGAAACGTTGAAGCAGCCAACCCAACAGCAAAAGTCATTTCATTATACACCCA
Source organism: Conus ventricosus (assembly GCA_018398815.1). Classification (NCBI taxonomy): domain Eukaryota; kingdom Metazoa; phylum Mollusca; class Gastropoda; order Neogastropoda; family Conidae; genus Conus; species Conus ventricosus. The sequence goes on from JAFLJL010018054.1 coordinate 24,520, forward strand.
AAATCATGGGGCAGGAGTGAGAATGTCCGTAAGTTTGGCCACCGTTCACCGCGTTTAACGGTTCTATTTTTAGGCTGTGCTTCGGCGGTCGCCGTTCCGCGTAAGCGGTTCTGATTGCTGGAGCTCGCTTGTACTTGCTATGTGCGGATCTTGTCTCCAGTGCTGTGGGAAATTCTGGGACTTGCAGCATGGCTTTAATTTCATTCAGCTTGCTAAAAATAAAACGAAAGGGAAGGGCCTACAGCATAAAACCCGTGTATCCAAAAGAACACTTGCAACGGCACGTAATTTTCGTGCGTGAACATCAGAATACCCGGTTTTTTCTTTCAACCAAACAGCCCCCTGTTTCCTTCATTCTCCCCTTTTTTTTCCTTTCATTTTTCCTGCCATTGTTTACACAAAATCAAGAAGTTGCCGAACTGAATGTAAATTAACAAGGACTGTGCATCTTGCCTCCTCAAATTTCTCATCCCTTTTTGTAGTCTTTCTACAATTTCAGCTTCATTTGCTGTTTCGGAAAATATCTGATCGGTAAAAGCTTCTCTGGAAAAAGCTGATTGAATGTCAGCCTGGGTTTGCCATAAGATAGTCATGTAATTCTTGCCGTGTTTAAAGATCTGTTCTTTTTTTTGTCTCCTTTCTTTTCTTTAACAAATTTCTCAAGCTTTCTTTCGGGTTCTTGGCAATCCTGCGGTCCTTCCCCTTTTAATCTTTTCAATTATTTCTGTCATTTTTTTAAAGAGTCTGATTCTCTTGCAAAATAAACATTTCTTCCTCTGTCCACAATTCCGTTGGTGTTGGCGGTGGTAAGGGAGATTTTGAGCTTGTTGAAAAATAGAAGCTTGATCCAGTCAGGTAGAATTAAAGTTGATGGCTGTGTTGAGAAATCTAATAGATTTTGATGAGCAACTTGCGATTCCAAAGTTTTCTCTCTAATTCTAAAGAAATGCTGTCTGAACATAAATATTTTTGGTAAAATCACCTCTCACAGAAAACGCACGCACGTCTGTCCGGCACAACACCACCAAGAAAAATGACAGGATAGGGTGCCCCGTTAAGGGATGTGGCATTGTTTGGTTGTTGGCATGACAACTAATTGACTGTGTGCTGTGTTCGTGTAAACGAACACCTCTTGTCTGTGTCAAGTCGTAAGACCCAGCATAGAAGAGCATAAATTAAGTGATCGGATGTCAGCCTAATGACGGTCTCTATAGTCCCCCGCCGCTGCCTCGTGTCCGTCTGTCTTTATGCAAAGTTTTGTAAACTTACAGAAACCATTTAATGAATGTATGCGGGGAAATGATGTTATTGAAAATGGATCAGGAAAAACCCAGGATTAAACAAAAACTAAAATCTAGAAAAGTTTAGTAAATTAGTATTAAAAACAGATAATCCTAAAACAGTATGTTTGTTTGTAGATAATCGTTTTTTTTTTTTTGGTTATTGAAAGAAATGTGTGATGGATTATCAGAGAACAGTAAAAGGCCGGGTTTTAGGGTCAACCGCCCGAAACTGGTTGAGGGCGGTTGGGCTAGAACCGGGCCCTTTTTCTGTTCTCTAAGGATGTACAGGTTGTATAATATGTCTTTGCAGGTTACATTTCTTCTGGAAAGATGCGTGACAGACCTCGCAGACTGGTTTTAGTCTCAATAATCTGTTTTAAAAAATCAAGTTTTCCCCGATTAAAACTGATATAGCAAACTCATGTCATTTAATGCTGTACACCAGATAAGGACATCACACCATCATGTAACATCAATCTTATTTCATTTAATGTAGAACCTCCAGCTAAGGACATACCGTCATGAAACCCTGACCACGCATAACAAGGTTAACCTCCCCTTGTCTACTGTGATAGCGTGTAAATACTCGGTTATGAATGGCCATAGCGCCTAATGAACCGTACACTTACTCACGCACCCAGTCAAGCACCCACAAACACACGGATAAACGCACGCACTCACTCATAATTACAGAGACACCATGAAATATGGAAAAAATGAAAGGTTTTGCTTAAATAAAATTTTACATACACTGAATATTTGTTAAAACATACCCATACACTAATTTAAAAAAATAATAACTTTTAAAAAAATCTTTCTTTCTCTCTTTTACAACGACTAATAAGCTTACTATTAAAATCGTTTACATTTTTCAGACAATGTCTTGAGCCCGACTAGTTAGACCGTCACACTTTTAATCCGAGGGTTCGAGTCTCATATCGGGCGACGTTCTCTCGACAAAACACGGGACCTGGTTTATCGTCTCATTCGAATGACTAGACGCTCATTTCGATTTTCCAGTCAAAACTGCGGAGAGAGGGCAACGAGAGCTGGGTGCGAACCCAGACTGACACTGAACATTGATTCAGCAAGTGAGCGTCTTATCCATCCTGCCACCTTCTTCATTCTAAAGTCGGTGAGTGAGGGTTTTTTTTTTTTTTTTTTTTTTTTTTTTAAACCAACGCGTTAAAGATTGGGTTCATTAATTCAAGACTACGGCTTGACCGAACCCATTCGTGTCGGTGACCGACCAAGTACTAACGGTCAGTCTCGCTCGTGAGTATTATAATTGGCTGAAGGTACTTATAAAAATATCAGTGACTGACTCCGGGAAAAATGTCCACAAGAGAAATTCACGTACATATATGCAACTTTTCGACAATCTGTGTCTCCTCAGCGTTTGCAATGGACCCAACGAGTGATATATATCAATCAAAAGCTCACAGTTTTTTCTTTGTGACATTTAAACTGTGTCACCTATTTTTGGCTTATCAGAAATAGTTATCCAATGCCATTCAGGTTTTCCCTCATTTTATCAAAATGGTCGCTTAGAGTGGTGCCGTTTCCTAAACTCTCTATCTCAGAAACTAAACATCTGATTTTGCATGTGGTTTTCACCAGTAAAACGAGCATCAAAAGTGTTTTTAGATCATGTAAAATTTCAAAATGACTATTTGGTGATAAGAGACTCATTTCGTGACGGAAGGTCACATTGAATGTCGTATGTCCCGGCCAAGGACATACCGTTATAAAACCTCCACAATAAACCGTGAAATGAAGGTATGAACGCTTCTGATTTCACTTTCACTGGTCAGTGCTTTTTCCATTAAGGGCCAAACGCTATATAGTAAGACCCATTTCAAACGGTATAATTTCTGCAAGATGTCTGTTGCTGAAATAATCATTGTGATGGATATCTCATTGCTAAGTAATTGTTTTGAAGTTTATTGATAAAGATCAGGACCAGAGCGTTATCATTATGTTGATAACCAGCTTTAAAAAAAAAATCTGAAATTATTCAGTGAGAATTCTACCACATGGAGTTTGACGTTACAGATAACTGTCTTGTTCAATTTTTTTTCTTTTGCACTAAATGTGTGTGTGTGTGTGTGTGTGTGTGTGTGTGTGTGTGTGTGTGTGTGTGTGTGTGTGTGTGTGTGCTTGCGCGAGTACGTGGATGTTCAGTTTTACCCATCCTAAAAAAAAAAATTAAAAAAAAAACCCAGACACAGTCTGTTTCAGATGTGTTCGACTTGGTCAGCCTGGAGATTTTTCTTTTAAGTTTGTTTATATATATATATATATAATATTATATATATATATATATATATATATATATATATATATATATATATATATGAATTATAAACAAAGCTTGCTCTTATGTCTTAGATTGATGGAGACTATAAGCTTGCTGAAGGCTCATTTTGAGAAGCATTTATTTTGGTTTTCCCCATTCACCCACTCAAGCACATACTGTTAGTTAAGCAGAATTATCCACCACTGCAGATATGTATGCTTTTCTCCCCCTATTTTTTTCAATCTAAGACATAAGAGCAAGCTTTGTTTATAATTCAATATTTCTTGCAATCATTGCAACACCAAGCTGCTCTGTAAGTTGCTGGAATGGTGCTCGGTACTTATCCTTGGAATTTATTAGTTTATTGTGTGTGTGTGTATGTGTGTGTGTGTGTGTGTGTGTGTGTGTGTGTGTGTGTGTGTGTGTGTGTGTGTGTGTGTGTGGTGTGTGTGTATATCTTGTTCAGACTTGATCATTTTTCGTGATCTTTATACATATCCGTCTACCTGTGAGGTAGAGCCTGATTGATTTTTTGTGTTTGTGTGTATGATCGTGTGTACACACACTTCTTATATCCATCATACGCATTCACTTGACACTCACGCTTACAAAAGTACAGTACTGATTTAGACCAATTTACAAAAATCAAACAAGTATGGTTTATGAATGAAATTTACTTCAACAAAACATTATCCAAATTATCAAACGTGTTCATGTGATATAAAAACATTACCAGCATCACACTCCAGATTAAAGTTGTCTTTGCATACACTATGGACCCCAAAGACGTACATGTGACAGCGTTACACACTTTTTTTTTTTCTCACACCACAATGCCACTGAGCAACATTTTTAAAACAACATATTAAGTCCACAACGTTGTAGATCACGTCACATTCAACATCACACTCCAGATTACAAAACTGTCTTTTCGGATTGCGCGCACATTATGGAATCCAAACGTGTCCATGTTTTTGTACGTCTAGTTCTTATAGAACAGGGAGTACTTTACAATGGGAACGAATAAATGCTGTCTGTGTGTCTGTCTGTCTGTCCGTGGTCAAAGTGTGTTCCACTCGCTCCAGACAAAACTTCTGGGCCGATCTGTCTGAAAATTTGTAGGTATGTTCATTATGGGCCACGGATAATACCCGATGTTTTATCTTACCAGAATAGCCGTTACTAACGGCTATTCGGCCCAAAACGGTTTTTCTTCTTTATGGAATATCTCAGAAAGTACTTGGTCGATTTATAAGCGGTTTCGATGATCTTGTGACAAATCGGAGCCTCTATCCATATGTAAGTGATGTAATGCTGAAAATCGATTAAACAACCGTTAAAAACCGTTATTTTGCGGTTATTTCTTACACATAGGTGGGTTCTAGTAAAATTTGGTATATAGAAAGGTTATCACACACAAATGGCACTTCTATGTAGTGTTTCAAAATTTGACCGTTAAAAACCGTTATTCTTGACAAATTGTCCGATTTGGATGAAATTTGGTATGTACACAGGCTTTAGCCCAGTGAGGACTAAAATAGCAGTTTCAAAAGTGTACATCGGTTATATAACCGTTAAAACCTTATTTTGCCATTATTTTTTATATATTGGTGGGTGTTAATGAAATTTGGTGTATAGAAAGGTTATCACACACAAATGGCACTTCCATATAGTGTTTCAAATTTTGACCGTTAAAAATCGTTATTCTTGACATATTGTCCGATCTGGGTGAAATTTGGTAGGTACATAGGCTTTAGCCCAGTGAGGACTAAAATACCAGTTTCAAAAGTGTACCTCGGTTAAATAACCGTTGAAATCGTTATTTTGCCGTTATTTCTTATATATTGGTGGGTTTTAATAAGACTTGGTATATAGAGAGGTTATCACACTCAAATGGCACTTCCATATAGTGTTTCAAAATTTCACCGTTAAAAACCGTTATTCTTTACATATTGTCCGATCTGGGTGAAATTTGGTATGTACACAGGCTTCAGCTCAGTGAGGATTAAAATACCAGTTTCAAACGCGTAGGCCTACCTCAAAATGTACACGCGAATTTTCATAGTAAACATGCTCTTGACATGTACACGCATATTCAAATTAAGTGGGAGCACGTTTATATGCTTTGCATCTTTTTTCTTCCCCTGATCAACACGGTGAGAAAAAAATAGATCAACGTTCTTACACATTGTTCTTTTTCCTCTCACCACAACGCTTCTGGCTCCCCCCTTTTTTTTCTTTCTTTTTTTTTTTTTTCTTTTTAACATTTCTTTAAAATTTTTTGTATCTGTTCATATTTGTCCATCACCTCTACGAATTCTTCCTCGGTCATCGCAGTGCCTTTCTTAGTCGGGAAAAGGTGTTCGTCGTCGTCCTCCTCCATGTCATCGGCTGCACGTGAATACCGCCGGATGTGAATCACCGGGGCGTCGTTCCACAATGAACATGTTACAAAGGTGGAACGGGAGCCTGGTGGGATGGGAGCAGCGAATCACCATTGACGGACGTTCTGAAGGATGTGGAGGAAGATGCCATGACGATACAGGTATGTTACGTTTCCTTTTTTTTTTTTTAATTTTTTGTTTTTTTGTTTTGTCCCAACCTCTGCGCCACCTCAGAGGCAGTGCACCCACGCCGCTCATTCCGACACCCCGTCCACAGCCACAGCCCGGTCGGCCCCGCCGCAGCCCCGGCACCGGCAGTCCACAGGGAGCAGTCAATGTCAAGTCGCCAAGAGGCAACCCACCGGAGGAGACACTGCACTGCTGCCGAGTCACTTCGGTGGTGTTCAGTGGCACCTGTTCTGATCTAACATACGCAGGACACCACCCACTAAGCCCCCTACTGACGACAATAATTGCTTAGTCGCGGAGCCGGCGTGAGTGAGCTCTCCCTCCGGAGGGCGCCACCACGTCTGTCCAACGACAGCCCCCATGGACTCGCCAATACCGGTGACCCCGACGGAACCAAACGAAGGCTACAGACGTGGAAAGGACATCGAAATTAAGGTCACCATGAGAGCAGGGCATGAAGGGCCACAGAATTTGAGACATTTTTTTTAATGCTGATCGATGAGAATGAGGATGATTAAGATGATGCTACGGATTTCCATTTCGGTCTGAGACTACATGACAGGGCTGTACTCTACGCTTCCTTTCATAATATATCCCGGCGTCAACCAGGCCCGAGAGATACAGGCACCTGCAGTGTTGGTCAGGAAATTTGAGCAACACTCTCAGAAACGCATCCATTAAGTGGATGAAACTCGACTGTGTGGTCCCAGTCTTCCCAACTGAGTCCGCAGCAACTCAACTCTGGTAGAAGCCGGTCGGGGCAGAAAAACCCACATGACTTATGATGGGATCGAACCCACGACCTCCCAGCCGGGAGTCCGCACGCTAACCACTTCGCCACGGCGGCTGGTACGTTTCCTTTTTCTTTTCTTTTCTTTTTTTGTAGAAGATACTTCCTCGATTTGTGTCCCACCGTCGTCGAAAGGGGGTCCCACAAGATTCCTGGCAACATCAGTAGAGGAGCGTTCAGAGATCATAATTATTAAACTCCAACACCAGCGCTAAGTCCCTTAACAACAGGGTGTTGTTCAGTCGGTCAATGGCTTTTTTGGAAATAGAGAAAAACTAATTCCTCTTCGTTCATTGTGAGATAAGAATGACCCATCTGATTTGCATAGTCATTCCGACACCCTTTATTCTCCTCTTTAACAATCTCAAAAATCAATTTATTCAATTGGAGTTTATATTTTCGCACTTTCGCACAAGGCGTTCATTAAAAAAAAAAGAAAAAAAAAAAGAACTCTTACCTCAACAAAAACTTGGTCGTATCGAAATATGTAGAACCAGTTTGTAGTCTAACATATATAGATTTTTAAAACAACAACAACAACAAAACAACAAACAAAAAACCCCAGTCATCTTACACCACGAATACGCAATATTCCTGGTGTGGTAGTTTGAAATTATCAGTCTCGAAAAATGACGATATGCGCTATTTCAAGTAACATGAATTGCTACACAATCTAGTCAGATGTAAAATGATACGTAACACATTATGTAAAAAGAATAAGAAAGCCACTGTCACCAAAGGTCACATCAGTGCACAAAAATGACAAACTGTAGACAATACAGTCATGCTAAAAGCGAGTTAACATTGTCGTCGTAAGGAAATCAGACCCTTAACGTGACAAAGATTGATATTTCTGGTCACGCTAATCGTAAAACTTGCAATCGTGCCAGAAGTTGTCATTTTCTAGTCACGCTTATTTAAAAAAAAAAAAAAAAAAGCCATAAGAAGGGAATTCCAAAAAACCAGAACGTTTTTCGTCAAGTCACCACCACTTTCCTTTTATTTATTTCCAGCTGGCTGCAGACGTTTTTCAGACAGGTTGTTCCACATCACTACGGCGTTGGATCAGGTAGGAAAAGGGCATCTCGCACTGTAGGTGGGTAGAACGGGAGTCATCTCAGCAGGCGGCTCCGGGCTGTATGTAGTAGGGAGTTCCAGTCGGTTTTTTCTGCTCCGATCTGTTCTCTTTTCTGACAGCGTCAGTGTGTGTCGATGCATTTCATCCTCCAGCTTTTTTCCTACTTCAGTAGTCTTTGCAACTGATTTGACGTCAACGTTGCCACCTTTGGAGTGGAAATAAATCGACCCCCCCCCCCTACTCCCCCCACTCCTTGCAGTTACTGGGAGACCTGTAGTGACATATGTACAGTCTGGTGCTGTTCCCCCAGGTTTTTACGAAGGTAAAAAACGCTTCCTTCCAAAGGATACATAACAGATTTCACTGCCATGTTTTCCACGAAGAGGAAGACGTTGTCTCTTCCCCCAGTTTCAATAAACCAATCACCATCTTATTTATATAGCTATCAGATAAAACCAGTTTTATTCCGGACAATTTTATCATCTTGTGAATTCCTATTTATCGACCTCATGTGTATAGACCGAATAAATGAGATTACTTTTTTTTTATCATTAGATCGTTGTTTATGAGGATGAAATATAGAGAGCAGTCGATACAGACTATCGCCCCTACTCTTTCTTAAAATGAAATAGAACACGTAATAACCGCACGCAGAACTAGTAAGGTCTTGTAATAATCGTTGATTAAAACGATAAGTTGGAGCGTGTCTTTGAATGAATTTTTGAATGTCCGGATATAGTGCGGGTGACAGTCCAAAACTTTCAAAGTATTCTGCTTTTCCGCATCCATCGAACCAGACGCTCACCCAATGTTTTCCTGGTCCTTCGCTGTGGTCAGTATTGATAACAAAACCCTGGGCACGTCTTGTATTAATATGACGAGGTAGTTTGTTTCTGGGATATACTCCACCAAAACATCTTTTGGCATTAACGTCTTTATTGATTACATTTGCAATCTCCTCACTGTTGATGCCGAAAAATCTGTCAGCACTTGTCGAGAACAATCTATCTCGATCATACTGTCCAGTTCAGCGTATACCAAGACGTGCACAGGGTGTCCCAGAGCTTGAGAAGATGTTAGTTCCAGACGAAGGGCACCGCTTTTAATCAGCTCGAACTGCTGATCTCCGTCTGATAAACTGGGACTCAGGTCAAAGGCAAAAAATGCGTTTCCTCCGGAAAAAACCCTCCATATCCTATTCCGTTTCCAGTATTATTGTTGACCATTCCTGATGCCCGAGTCAGACTGTGGAAAGACCTGACAAAATGTTGCTGATCAAACGCTGGGGTGAGAGCTTTAGCAGGGACCTGGCGTCCATCCATGTACAGACTTAAGAAGGATAGGTCGAAATGTTGAAAGTTAAATGGGTTTCTGTTGTAGTGTCCGTTAAATGAACGGGTGTCTATCAGGTCGATGATGATCTTTGTAGGAGTCTGACTCGGAAAAAGATTGTCCTACACAGCACTTGAGTTTCCTTGCGGAATGGCAAAAGTCTTTTGAACAAGTCGTTTTAGGGGGTACTTATAAGTCCCTTTTTCCAACGCCTTTTCATGCGCCAGAGCGACAGCCGGGTTTAATTTGACTTTTCGAACAAACAAGGAAGCGTAAGTGATGATGGATTTAAAACCGAAAGCCGGGTCGTGAGCCATCAAATTGAAGTTGCTCTTTGACGGGATGAGTCGGATTTTGACGTTCACACCGTTGACCATGTAACGTTCCTGATGCATGATATCTGTGTGTAGTCGGCCCATCATGTCCGTTTACGTCGGAGTGCACTGTTGTCATTTTCCTGCGAATCTTCAAAATGACCGGTAGTGTCCCCATAGTACAGCCCAGCAGTGAGGTGGCTCTTTTGGCTTCCATGCTGTAGTTGAGTGTAGACTCTATGTAGGCCTTGTATGGGTAGGCGTTTTCGCTAGGCGAAATTAAGGTGTCGTTGAGACTAACGTCCACTTGAGAAAACAAACTGTGTAACCAATAATTAACGGAAGTCTCATCCTGGCTAGTTCTCACTATACCATGGGTTTGAGCAAGGTGTCGGGTGACCTCCCAATCGTCTGTATTACATCTTTACTGCCTGAGCACCTGAGAGTACCAGCCACTAAGCAAGAATTCAAATACAAAGTTATGGTCACATGATTGGACGTGGGTTGGTGGGAATACTTGAATTGATCAGAGCAAGTGTTTCCTAAGGGATGATAATGATAAACGAAATGTATGCTCATTAGTCAACAAATTCCAGCTTGACTGAGTTGTTTATGATGTCTGACAACCTAGGATGCCTTCAACGCCAGAGAAATCGCCAAGATAAAGAAATTCCAAAGTCGTGCTGCCCACTAGGTTGTGGAGTCACCATTGGCATGCATCCTGAATCAATTACATATTCTGCTCTGGTTCTCGTGGAAGGATGGGAAGAATTGTAAGGCTGGTAATGCTCTTCCAGTGTTACCTGGAAGAG
>JAFLJL010018054.1:37500-49661 GCA_018398815.1 Conus ventricosus
TGGTAATACAACAAAACTGGTCAGACACTTGGAATTTATATTTTAATGCTTCAAAATGTCACGTAATGCATGTTGGTAAGAAGAATGTTAGACGTGAGTATTTCATGAAAATTGGAAAATTAGTGTGTGTGAAACCGAAAAAAAATTGGGGGTTACATTTGACAATGAACTTTCCTTTGACCCGCACATCAAAAGAGTAGTGGATAAGGCTACTCAAATAGTTGGAATTATCAAAGGAACATTTTCGTACATGGATAAACAAACATTTTTAATGTTATGTAAGCTTTTTGTTATACCTCATTTAGAATATGCAAATGCTGTTTGGAATCTTTATTTAATAAGACAATTAAAATGATTGAGAATGTACAAAGAAGGGCAAGTAGGTTATGTATAGAATGGAAAAAAAACATGAGTTATGAAGAAAGGCTTAAGTTCTTAAAACTTCACTTTCTGAAAGGTAGGAGGGTTGGGGGAGGGGTGGGGTAACACAGGTGTACAAAATAATGAATGGGATGGATAATTCATCAGTTGAAACATTTTTAACCTTTCCACAAACTAGTATAACAAGAAATTCAGAAGGTAAAATCTTTGTTAAACAAAGAAATACTAACAAAAGAGCGTTTTGTTTTTCTAACAGAATTGTAAAATTGTGGAATGCAGTTCCTTTTGAAAGTAAATTTACTAATAGCATTAACAAATTCAAAATTTCGTGGACAATGATTCAGAACTCAAAATTTTATTTAAGGAAATCGACTGAAGCATATTTGCTCAAGGTATAAATAATAATAGCATTAACAAATTCAAAAATTTCGTGGACAATGATTCAGAACTCAAAATTTATTTAAGGAAATCGACTGAAGCATATTTGCTCAAGGTATAAATAAAAGGGCATGCTTTTCAGACCCCAACGAAAAGCTAAACACATGAAAGATGGGGTGTAAAAAGGCCAAAAGGCCTAGGCTTCAAGCCAGGCCTGAACTACTACTACTACTACTACTGCTACTACTACTACATAAGTTGATCTTATTATTTATCTTGGCCATGGAGCTGGTGCTCAGTTAGGTTTTGGTGGATTTATTTTCCTTGTTACAAACTGGACGGTGCTCTTGTGCGGGTGAAACACCGCGTCCCATTCTTCCCCTTCCCCCGTTCCCCCTCCCCCAGTTTGACCAGTCCTCGGAAACAGCTCAAACAGCTATCGAGTTAGGATACAATGTGTCTTCATGACTGAAACTGCCAGGGTTTAACTTTATTTATCTACGACTGGATTTGGGTGACGTTTTTCATTTAATTGTTATTTATTCACGACTTGAATTGGATGACACATTTTCATGTTATTTTCATCAATTCATGTCTTAGTAGTAGTAGTAGTAGTAGTAGTAGTAGTAGTAGTATAGTAGTAGTAGTAGTAATAGTAGTAGTAGTAGTAGTAGTAGTAGTAGTAGTGGTAGTAGTAGTAGTAGGGATCGGCTTTTTGGCCTTAGGCCTTACGGCCTATTTGCGTCCCGTCATTATTTTTCAATTTTATTTCGGTCTGGTTGCATGCCTATCTTACAAATAACATTATATTCAATCCACACTAAAGAAAAGATCTCGACTGATCAATTTTGCTTCGTGTACTCTAGGGTGTCAACATGGTTTGTGCCTTGTTTGCATTTGTGGACTGAAACCTAGGGCGAGAAGAAATGATAGAAACCGACCGTGCAAGAGTGAGCATCCGTAGCGTCACCTCAACAGCTATGGCGGAAACAGACGACAGCAGCACAGACGAAGACATCGTAATTCTTGCTGCTGTAGTTCACGTTTTAAATGAAAAGACAAGAAAACGGAAAAGACGATGGTGGGTCAGACCTCGACTAGAGAGACGGAATAACTATGGTGCCTACAGTGCTCTCATACAGGAGTTGCAGGAAGACGCGGAATTCTTTGCAACAATTTTGTGAGAAATGGACCGACTTAATTTTCAGCGACTCCTTGACGCCGTGGGGCCTCTCCTTCAGAAACAGAACACTGTCATGAGGGACAGTATCTCGCCTGGTGAGAGGCTTGCTGTAACACTGAGATTCTTGGCGACAGGTGAGTTTATACACTTGATTTTTTTGTACTGAAGGAAAGTCGAAGAGTCACCGATGCGCGCGCCTTTGGCTTTTTTCATGGCTGACTTTTGACCAGTTGTATAATAGTAGTCATTATTGGCTCCTACAACTAGCCGCCAACCAAAAAACTACAGGCGGAGATCCAGATCCAGATATCCAGCACCAAGCGCATCCGCCATTACATGGGGATGAACAGCGTGAAATCTAAACAGCAGTCTTCCCACTGGTTCGATGCTTGTGTGCTAAAAGTAACTATTTCCTCCTTTAGCAGTAATGGTTTGAAATACATTTTGAAGATTGATAAGAGTTCCCAGACATGAGGATGAGACCTTTCGGCTTTCCAGGTTTCCTGTTTAATTTTTTTGTTTTCCCATTTGTTGTTGTGTCCATGGTCGATGGTGACTGGAGATTGTGATAAATCTGCTGGGAGTTTTAGTTGGCATGTAGGCTTAATACAGATTGATTTACTCACTAATACAGGACATGTACGTATGCAAATTGTGGAAAGTCATCAAATAAAAAAATCTAAAAAATTATCCAGAACAGAAAAGTCATTCAGTCCTACACCAACTTGTGTCCAAGTCAAGGAAAGTCAGTTAATAAAACTAAAAACTAAAAAGAAAAGTCTTCATCAAACATGCTTTTGTGGGCATCACTAATTTGGATGTTTTTGGTGATATTGAAAAGAGCAGAAATGCATTTTGTAGGCTATGTGAATAGCCAAGAATTCCAAGACTTGTGGTCGTGGAAATTTATCAAATAAAATCTGTTTAATTTCAAGTATTCCCTTCTTCCATAAATTATATGAATTCTTTCTTGAATGTGAAGAGAATTCATTGTATCAGATACATTTATGGAATCCCTTCCCTCCGCCTTATGGTTTTAAACCACTTCGTTGAGTATCATTTTGATTAGCTGACTTGACACTTTATGAAACTATTAAACAACAGAGCTTCAGATTGTTTTCAGACATCATGGGCCCAATGACCCATGGCCATGCAAAATGATGGGTCAATTTTGAAAAAGATGGGTCATTGACAATCAAAGGTATGTTCACCTAGTCCTTGAACAGGTACCGCCTGCGTTTTTCCGCCCACACCTGCACTGCACTCATAAAGGGCATGTCCTGGAAGCTAGGTCCATCAATGCACACCCTCATCAGCTGGTCACAATGTGTGTTGTGAGGGCACTTCTGATTGGAAATAGCGAGCAGTAGGAGCCAGTTGTGTATCTTTCTTTGTGGAGCAAGGCAAGGGGGCCCCACTTTCTTCAGCATCTGTGATCATCCGGCCATTACTAGAACTGTCAACAAAATCTGGGGCTGAAGATGGGCCAGCTGTTGGTTCAGGATCTTGTTGACATGCTGCAGGCGTTTGAGGACTTGGAGTGGTGCAGTGATCTGGGCCTGAACATTGACCAGCTGTTGGTTCTTGTGAACCATCTTTAATAACACCCTATCACAGTCAGTGTCAGTCTGATATATATATATATATATATATATATATATGTGTGTGTGTGTGTGTGTGTGTGTGTGTGTGTGTGTGAGAGAGAGAGAGAGAGAGAGAGAGAGAGAGTGTGTGTGTGTGTGTCTGTATGTGTGTGTACTGTCCAACACCCCCCTCCCTCTTTTTTCTTCTTCTCCGCTTGGTCTCTCTCTCTCTTCCCTTTTCCCACCCCATCTTCCTCGCGATGTGTTCATGGCACTTAGCTATTTTTAGCGGTGGCAGTTTGCTGGATGACTGACCCACTAAACGCTGGAGGAGGGGGTGGGGTGGGGCGAGGGGAGGGGGGGGGGATACACATGCCGCCTTGCTGAGATAAGATACAAGGGAAAGGAGAGAAAGACAATGGAGTGCGGGAGGGAGGAGTGGAAAGCCGAAAGGGGAGTGGGGGAAATACACGTGCCGCTGGCTGAGAGAGAAGCCGGCACGCGAGAGACTAGAAGGGAGAGAAAAACAATGATGGCTTCAATTTTCAGCTAAGAGATAAAAAACTATTAAACACTTAGGCCTACCACTCGTTTTATCCTTTGAAAACATTGCTGACAAAGTTAGCTGCCGCTGGTTTTCACTTTGTTTGAGCTTTTTCTTCGGTGGCATCTTGTCTTTAGCAGAACGATGACTCGATTCCACACGTGTTGAAAAGTCAGACGATTTCTGGACCGAGACGATTTCGCCTTTGCAAGGTAAAACTGATAGATGTTCGCTGATTGGTTGTTGTGCTTGGCTGTCAGCCAATCACACACAGCGATGCTAGGCAAGGCAGCAAGGTGCCAGTTTGGGTACTATACTCCGTTGTGTGGCCACATGTGCTTGGACCTGGTGTGGCTTGGTACCGACAGACCGAGGATCGAGACAAGTTGGCGATTTTTATGACGCGCCAGGCTGGCGCATACACACTGACTGTTACGCGTCATTCTGATAAAATATGCGCCAATGGCGCGGGCGCGCCAACAATCTGAAGCTCTGAACAATGATACCATTCAACCAGATATTTAATTTGCACTCTTTAGTTTTAATTCACATAACCAGATATTTGATTTGCACTTTTACACACATGCACTCTTCCACAATTACCAATATAATACAGGGCTTCTGCTGGGGTGAAAATCTTTCCGGTCCCTGGGACCCCTTCATCAGATTTTTAAGGGGTCCCCAGGCTAACATTAAGGGGTCCCTACACCACAATAAAAACAACAAAATATACGTTAAAAATTGCATCCCTGCACGCGCACTGCAATTGTCACAGACACATCGTCACAATAAAAACAACAAAATAAACATTAAAAATTGTATCCGTTCTCGATCTTGCTCCTCTGCTACGCTTTTTCGCTTTTGCGACGATAATTTCATTAACCACGCTTCGAGAGACATGTTGGAAACAAAGGCTTCGCGGAAATGCCTCTCTCCTACCGGGAAAATGAAAAGCGTCATCATGACATCACATGGCTCAAAGTAGGAAAATTCGGTCAACTGAAAACGATGCTGTGGCCTAGCGTTAAGCTTAGTCAGTCAGCCTCAGCAGACGACAAAAGTGACCGACGTATGTTGTTAGGAGGCTGCCCTACTCCCTTTGTTACTGTTCAAACTTGAAAAGGGATGGGTTCGGTCCGAAGTGTAGCAGACCTACGATGTTACGGCCCTCGACTTAACGATGTTGAAGGCAGTCTTTTCTCAATTTATGTCTGACTTCACCAAAATTTGAAGGGGTCCCTGGGACCCCTTACACGGACACCCAGTGCGTCCCGTAGAGTTTTAACCTTTCTGTCCCCGATCCGCCCTTTTCCGCCCGACCCGTCAGGCTCCTGATCCACCCTGTACCGCCCGTTCCTCAGTTGGCTGATTGTCTCGGTGTGCCTCCCTTATTTGGGTTAACCACAGTAATAAGACAAACTGGTCGTTATCCGGGTCTTTCCTACCTTTCTCAGCGCCATATGCAAAAGCGGTTTGTGGCTTTTTTGATTTTTAATCGATTTTTTTTGGTCATCCCATCGACTTTCGACTACGATCGAAATGTCGCGCTCTGACAGTGACAGTGACATGAGCTTGACTGTGGACTAAATGTTCAATATGAATGTGTTTCCGACCGAAAATGACGAATGGAATCAATCAGACATTGATCTTGACTCTGTCGACAGCGACAGTGACTTTGAAGTTGCAGAAGGAGTGAATGCGAGTAGTGACAGTGACTCGGACATAGGCGACGCAGGTGACGCAGGTGCTTCTGATGTGGGTGGATGTGCACAGTCATCGCAGTGGTCAAACAACGACTTTCGGACTGAAGTTCGTGTGTTTGATGCATACAGGGGCCCCCCACATCCACGAGTGAATCTTCGAACACCTTTTGATTATTTTTCACTTGTTTTCCCTTTGGACACATTCCATCTCATGGTCAGGGAAACCAACCGGTATGCAAGACAAACGCGCATGGCTGCTGGTCTTCCAGAAAAGTTCATGTCAGTGATCTGTGTGTGACAAAAGTGATCAAAAGCAAAAATATTTCCAGTGACTGTGTTGTTTGTGTGTGATCATATTTGGATTATATAATTCATTACATCTGGAACCATATGGTGAGTACAACAAAAATATTAGAGTGTTGTTTTGTGTTGTGATGCCTGCCTCTCTTCCTTCCTACTAACACCTGCATATAGTTTGAAATATTATCAGTCATAGGAATTCTTTTTCTTACAAACACAAACTAACTCATGCAGATCAAAAAGCATGCACTCCAATACATTTTCAGTAAATATGGTTTGATTTTGACCTGTTATCTTTTTTATTTTTATTTTTTTCCTGCTATGTAACTGCTATGTGACTTAAAAGCGTCACAAACATTTCACGTATATTCCTAGCTACCTGTGTAACTACTATAGTACTAACACCTCACAACACCCATCAGTTCTTTTCAGATGGTGAACCTGACTACTTGCCACCAAAAAGGTAGGTGTTATAAAGTTGATGGGTGTTGTATTGCCTGTCTATCATCTATTTCACTGACGTGTTTTCCAGGTAAAATCAGGTGTGTGAGTGTTGAGCCATAAAAATATTTTCACATCCCCCTAAAATAACAAGTGCAAACCAAAGTTCAGCTTTCCATAGATTTTTGCTGAAAATTTGAAGTCTTTTTATCCATTAGTTTATTTTTTACAATTTTTTAAAGTTGGTACCCCAATTCGGGCAGCAAAATTCCAATATAAACTTAGTAGTCTAGGTGACTTCTGTCATACGAAATACAGGACAATGAAGTTAATGCGTACTGTAAAGCAATTTTTTTTCGTTTTCAGAAGCCCTGTAAATACACAGCTGGCAGTTCCAACGTAACTGACGTGGCATTCAGACAAATTTGGAATGATGTAATAACTTTATAAACTAAGAAAAAAAATCTTTCACTAACTTTTAATTGTTACAAACCTGTGTATAACAAGGCATTTTACTGGTCCATCTTGGTGATTGCAGGAAAAATTTTAAAAAAGACTTCTTATTGGAACTTTAAGAAATGTAACTGACGTGGCAGCGATGCTCACTAACATTTTAGTGAGGATAATTGCAGTTTGGTAGCTATGAAATGCCAAAGTTTTCCAGTTTCTTTTCTGGATATAATAATATATACACATCCTTCTTTAACTGGAACTTAAAAATGTAACACTGTTCGGGTAGATTTTCAAACAAACAGAAAATTAAACGTAACTGACGTGGCACTCAATGTAACTGACGTGGCATGTCTGTTTAGTTGTGTGACTTCAAGCTTGCAAATGTTCCCTGAATGTCTGCAATGTGATGTGTATTCTCCACATCCCTGCAGTTGGAGCGGTCCAAAGAAAATGTTCTGATGAAACACTTCATCACAGTCGTCAGTCTTAGACCATGAAAAGAACAGTTTTTCCCCTTTGGATGTGGTGGAGGAATTTCATGTTGAAAAAGCCAGGTTTCTGTGTTCTGCCTAACACTCTCCCAATGTAAAATCTGTCAACATAATCCCCAGCATAGTTTTTTTTCAGCTTCTATGGTAACTCCAAAAGATCCTGTGTCAGTGTCAGGTACTGGCTCCACAGAAACGTAGTGCTGCATGCGGCTGATGTACCCCAAGTACAGCACTGGTCTTTGGGTAGCAGGATTTCCGAAGACAATGTCAAAAGGTTCTCTGACAATTGTGATTGGTTGTCCTGAAAGCATTCTGCTCATGTATTCCACAGTGATGTGGTCTACATATGTCATGTGCCATTTCTGCCAAGAGCAGACACATAATCCTCCAGTTGCATGTCTGGTTAAAAAAAAAAAGCTTCAAGCTGCTGCTTTTCATCTGCCGAGAAATCAAATTCCAGGTAGTCACAAATTTGTTTTCGTAGTTCGTCTGGCTCAAACACAGCAAGTGGGTTCTCTCAAACTGGCTTTTCAATGCCCTCCCCCCCCCCCCAAAAAAAAAAGCCCAGTTACCATCACCTGGAATTGGCCCATGAAGTCTGAAGTTTCTTTTGGAAAGACATGAAATAAACTTAGACATGTGTTCACTTGATGTTTCTTCATGATCCATATTGGGGTAGCATTCACCAACTTCACTTGGTGTTGGCTCGTGATCCATGTCAGGGCAGCATTCATCAACTTCACTCATATCACTGCTGCCTGGTTCATCACTCATGGGCTGGTTGGAATCTGTATCTTCAGAAGCAGACTCGCTGTCACTGAATACTCGCTTTTGCCCCTGAGATTGACATTTCTAACTTTTCTTTTTTGTTTCTGTCATTCCACTGAAGAATGGTGCAACAGGTATATTCATCATAGTCACCAAAGAGGCTTGATATTACATTTTGAATGTTGCAGCAGGTTTTGCAGTTGCCAAGATGACACTGCACAGAATCTGGGTCACAAACAGTCAAACGATGAGAGCCTTGGTATTTGGTAGGTCACGTATCGTGGCCCTCAGTCCCTGACTCAGTAGCTCAAAATTCTCATGATATAATTTGCAGCAGCACACACTGTGATCTTTGTCTGACATTGGAACAACATGAATTGGTCACAGTGCAGCAAAAGTAGACTTACCAATTTTCAGATCAGGGTTCTCTCGCTTGAATTCCTGAAATGCTTCATTGACAGTGCTGAGCATTACTTTCTTTTGCACTTTTGTTTTTTCTCCATCTTTCAAACTGTGACATAGTCTTTGCGACCAGGCAGCTGCTATGAAATGTTGTCACTGTTGAAGAAGGAAGCCACTGCTTTATGTTTTTCATTTGTGATTTTGGGTTTTGTTGGGATGTCGGTGTTTTCAATGCTGAAGTCCACTGCAAGTGCAAGTTTTCAAACTATAGCTGTCTTTTTCCGTGGACTATGCAGCAGAGATAATCTTGCCCTATTCATCGCTCGCTAAAAGACTGCCTGGAACCAAAAGCCTTTGCTGGACTGATGAGCACTGGTGATTTCAAAGCCTTTTTTAACTTTTCTTTTTCTCGATAATCAGATTTCCTTTTCGTGCTCTTGACACTTTCCTCCTTCCTTTTGTTTTCACTCACTGTGATCTGCATTTCTTCTGCTGTTCTTAATTTCTTTTGCCGTCAATCGCTTCTCTACAGACATCCGTTGTCGGTACAGCCTCATCCGCTCTGCTGCTGATTTAGCTGGCATGCTTCTTTTTAGTACTGGTACAGACTCTGTTGACAGAAAGTGGTGAATTGTTACTGATACATAATGTTCTTTGTATTAAACAACTTATTGATAATCATAATAGAGGCTGAGCAGTTATTTCAATTTAGTAAAGTTCCGTGGGGCTGGAATAGCTCAGTTGGTAGAGCGCCAGACTCGTGACCCAAAAGATGCGGGTTCGAATTTCCAAATGGGGGTTTCGGTGTAGGGGGATTTTTCCCTCAGAGTTAACATTAGATCTGACTCTATTCCCCACCAGTTCTTCGAATGAGACTATAAAACCGAGGTTCCACGTCCAAACGCACGCATAACATCTTGCGCACATGTTAAAATCCCATCACCAACTTTTGGAACAGAAGGCCAAGTTTGGCCCGTTGTATGGACGACACATATTCACCGCATGCAGTTAAGGCCTGACTTGAGCGCTGGCTAGTGCACAGTCAGGTATTTGCTAAGACAGCAGATGTGGCTGAGCAAATATGGAATTGTCCGAACACTATGAGGCCTCTTTAAGCAACCTACCTACCAACCAACCAAATAAGTAAAAAAAAAGCCATTAACTGTCGACCTGTAGAAGACGGCAGTGTTTATTTAAATACTATTAATTAGCTTGTAAATTCAGACAATTAACAAGGAATCAAGACATGGAAAAGACAGCATCACTTTTAGAAGAGATCAGAGTAGAGCAGTTGTTCATTTATAGTTATTAACAGCTACATGCCACGTCAGTTACAGATAGGTGCCACGTCAGTTACATGCATTTTCTGAACACTCTTTGATTTTTTAAGTTTTCAAAACCTGTTATGGACAGCTTAAAAAGAGTACAAAGATAACCAACCATATAAACAAAATCACCCTACCACTGGTACAGAATGGGAACATTTGTTAAAAAAATGTAACTGACGTGGCATTTCACTAAAGTAATTTTAATTTCAGAAATCCATATATAACATAGCAATTAAGACAAACAGGCAGTGTTTCTAAGCAACTTCAGTGTATCTTCTTCAATTGGAAAAAACTTTCTTTCAGAACAATCCACTTTTATAGAACTACAGACACATAAGTTCAGTATGGACCATCACTCACCTAATGCAGCTGAACACAAGGTCACAACCAATATGGCTGCCAGTCAGGGGAAGTCACTCCAGATGAAAATCGCAGTAAAATCTGAAACTACTGAGGTTATACTTTGAATGTGTTATGATAAAAATAGTTAAAATCAATTCTGAATTTGGCTCCAAGTGAGCATTTTTTTTGGAACTGCCCAGCTATCATCGCTTATAATGGTATTGTTATGTGTCATTTGCTAAGACTTAACAAATCCTCGTTCTGACATTAATATTATTAGCCAATTGGAAGATATTGTCGATATATTGACCAATTTAAGTGTACCCTTCATTGGGTGCGATCTAGCTCATCATCAACATCTACTATTAGTATTAACTACTACTGTCGTAAATGTGATAAACCATATTCAACCAATCCTACATGATATCAGATCATCTGTAAAATAATGTATCAGTCACACAAGTGTTAAGCAAAGTAATTGAAAACGTGGAAGAAACTGTAAGTTGATTTTTCTTTTGCTTCTGCTTTTGTAACTGTGCCAAGAACCATATTCAGCCAATCCTATATGGTCAGGGCTAACATTTGTACTGACAGACAGGGGGTCCCAGGGACTCCTTCACTGATGCTATAGAGGGTCCCAGAGGGGGTATAGAGAGTCCCCATGAACACAATTAACCAATACAGAAAATGTAGTATTTCTTGCTTTTTTAATTATGGGCTTGATAATCTGAACATTTCAGAAAAAAATGAATCTCTCTCTCTCTCTCTCTCTCTCTCTCTCTCTGTCTCACTGCAAACATTTCTTTAAAAAAAAAACATTCTTGTTAGGTAGTGTTGCTGTAGATATTTCTTTAGGAATCGACGATTCACTGTCTGTAGCATCTTCAGAAGATGTTTCTTTGCGTTTTTTTAGGAGCGCCCAACCACTGAAGCAACGACATATTTGCGAGATGCGATAGCCGTGAACTTCCTTTCTGCTTCGTTCGCCTAGGCTTGTGCATGCGATTGTTACAACTTGTGAGTCATCGAATTGGTTCATTAGTGGCGGCGGGCGCCACAGTCTGAATAAGTCAGCCGGTCGACTGAGTAACCGTTCAGTGACGTGGGCCACAAGGCGAGCCTATCAGTGTTTACGCAGCTTCTCGCTTACTGTACTTTCGCGGGCACACGCTGTCCTGAATTTGAGGGCAGGCAATCGCGCGAAGCTTGTGGTGTGCTCAGCTTTGATCACTGACCGCGGCACGTTTTGGGGTTTGCCTGATTTTGTAGTGCGTCCCGCAGGACTCGCTTCACGTTTTGTTAGTGCGTCCTTTCGCTCATAGTGCGTCATGGACGCACATATGAGCAAGTGACAAAAGGTCGTCCAAAAAAGCCAACAAAAAGTGGATTTTTCAAAATAGTTTTTATTAACAGCAATTTTGTCCAAAGGAAGACTTATGTTTAAGGGTCATAAAAACATACATACAAAGATAACTCATGCACCGATGTTCTGCTAGTAATGTGATAAGGCATCATAACAAGCATCTGACGTGTTGTTATGCTGGACATTCAATTTTATCAATATTCCTATAATTTGAATGTCTGTTATACAGCATAATTGTTTCAGTGGAAATAGGACTGAATATTACAGCTAAATTTCATTCCAAAAGAAAAGGCATCTGTGCAGTTTAAGATCAAGTTTCACATGAGATGGTATGTCCAACATAACAACCGTCGGACATTATTGATTTGTTCTTTATTGCTCTGTTGGAAATAAGACAGTAACTGCATCCTCTGATGATTTTCTGTGTTTTGAGGTGCATTTCATGTAATGATACCAAGTATAGGACCCACAGTAGCCTGTTACCAGATATGGCATTTTTAT
>JAFLJL010018055.1:5000-15000 GCA_018398815.1 Conus ventricosus
AGAGAGGAAAAAAAAGAGAGTATATAATAATGAAATGTGAAGTAAACTAAATTAGATTCAGTCTTGCGGGTGTAGCCCATTTCGCCAGGTAGTAGCCTACACCCACACCATATCTCAGCTATACCTAGAATGGAATTCTAATGCCCCTTTTATAGGGCGTTTTTGTTTTTCGTTGGTTGACGTGGTGCCGGCCGGCCCAGACGCCGTTCTGGATGCCCCTTCCGAGAGCAGTATGAAGAGGAGCTGGACACTGACCGTGGTGCCAAGAGCGAGACCACAACGCCAGTCCTGAGCGTATCAACTGCTTTGGGGTGCACCAGTATCTCCCTGCTCGGACACGGAAAGGACTTTAAGTTAAGTTTGTTTCTAGCTGTGTATGGGCGGTGTTTGGTGATGCCTGGCGTGTGGGAGACATTCTGTATGGCTGTGTTGTTTGTGAGGGTACATGTGTGAATATATTAAGTGGTCATGAACTGTATAAGTGTGCGAATGTTGATGAATATGCTTGTGTGGCTGGGGTAGACCCTGTTTCGTCCTTCATTTAATTGTTTCTCCCCTGTCCTTTCTTCTTTCTTTATTTTGGGATATATTAGAGTTTAGGGTTTAAATTTATTTGTTCCCTGGGCCAGGGTGTGGGGTCTTTTGGTGGGTTATTTTGCCCATTAAGTAGTTATTTTCTTTTAGGTGGCTGTTATCTTCTATTTTCCTTCTTTTCCAATTTATTTCTCTATCCTCCCTCTTCTTGATAGTCGTCCCTCCTCCGCTAGGTGTGAATGAGATATTTTCATTAATTTAATAAATTGCTTATTTGGTTTACTCTGTTTTCCACGAGTGGTTTGAGTGTGTGGTCGGCGGGTGTTGTGCCCCGCCTGTCCCTCTTCCTCTTCCACCCTTACATCCTTGATTCACGGACCTTGACCACGACAAAGAAGAAGAAGAAAAAGAAGAAGAAGAAGAAGAAGAAGAAGAAACAGGAGATCAACAAGAACAACTCCTCCACCACCACCACCACCACCACCACCACCAGCAACAACAACAACTGACCAATCATGGCGGTGATGTCGGAGCGGTAGTCGGAGCCCTCTTTCTGGGAGTGGAGCACGTCCTCTTTGTACAGCACCCTGGCGGCGGCCAGGCCAAAGTAACAGCCGAAGGCGTGGACGAAGATGGACCCCCCCACGTCCACCACCTGAGGGAGGGGAGAAGGGATGGAAGAGTGAATGGGGGTCAACGTCACTTTGTTTATTGCTTTGTTCGTCCGTTCGTTCTTTCCTTCCTTCCTCCCTTCCTTCCTTCTTCCCTCCCTTCCTGCCCATCCTTCCTTCCTATATCCCTCCCTCCCTTCTTCCTTCCTTCCTTCCTCCCTCCCTTCTTTCCTGGCCATCTTTCCTTCCTTCCACCTCCCTCCCTTCCTTCCCCCTCCCTCCCTTTCTTCCTATATCCCTCCCTCCCTCCCTTCCCCTCCCTTCCTATATCCCCCCTCCCTTCCTTCCTCCCTCGCTTCCTCCCTTCCTTCCTTTACCTCTCCCTCTCTCCCTCCCTCCTCTTTCGTTTTCTTCCTTCCCTTCCTTCTACTTTCCCTCCCTCCCCCCCCCTTTCTTCCTCCCTCCCTCCCTCCCTCCCTTCCTTCCTTCCTCCCCCATTTTTATCTTTTGGTAAGATCTGGTCATTGGTTGGTGGTTTGCCCCCCCCCCCCCCCCCCCCAAAAAAGAAAAAAAAAAGAAAAAAAGGGGGGAAAACTTAAAACGTTTAAAAATAAAAAGATATAAAAGTCTAAAATCCCGGCACATATATCAATGCTTTATATTACCAGTCACGTCCACACACCAACAACACACACAACCACACAACCCCCCAACACACCAACCACACACCACATTACACTACACTTAAACAACCACCAACCCACACTTACTTAATTACAAACGCACAGCACAGCACACACACACACACAACACCCACACACACACTGCACACAAACAGGTGTGTGTGTTCGCCCCCCTCGATCTAAATGAATTTAGTACGCCGTTTCCCATCCTTTGTCTCTTCCATTGTCCCTTATTCTTGTCTCTTCAGTTCTTCTAACAGGTCCTTTCAAACCTGTCCTTCCTTTTTTTCCCGGGCTTTTGTTTCTTTCCTTTTTTCCCTTCCCTCCTTTAATTTTGACTCCCTCTCTTTCTTTCTCTCATCATCACTCACCCCCTCACTCACTTTCCCACGTCACTCTTCCCACCAGCTTTCCCATTTACCCTCATGTCATTCCTTATTCCTTTCCCTTTGGTGTTTTTTTTCTTTTTATTTTTTCCAAATTCTTCCCGTTTTTTCTTAATTTCTTTTTTCCCATTTTCCTGTTTCCCTCCTTCCCCCTTTCACTCTTGTACCATCCTTCTTTTTTGTGCTCGCACCCTTCCATCTTTAATTCTTTCCCCTTTCTCCCTTTCTTTTGCCTTATGTTTCCCTTCTTCTGCCTCCCTTCCCCCTCTTCCGCCTTCGTTTTTTTTTCCCTTCCCTCTTAAATCTCCACTTTACTTCCTTCCCCTTTTATTTATCTTTAATTCCCTTATCTTCAATTTCCCTGTCTTCTCCTCATTTTATATCTTCCCCCTTTTTCTCCTCCCGCTCATATCTTCTCTTTCTACCTCTTATTTTTTTTCCCCCCCTTACTCCCTTTATCTTAAAATTTCCTTTCCCTTCCCTTTAATTCCCTTCCCACCCTTTCCCCACTCTCCCCCCCTTTTTCCCTTTTCCCCCTTCACTCTTTATCTCTTCCCCTTCCATCTCCTTCCCCTTTCAAACTTCCCCCTTTTACCCCTCTTCCCTTTTTATTCCTTCCACCCTTTTATTCCTTATCTTTATTTCCCCTGTTATCTCCCTTTATCTTATTCTTCCAAAATTTTTCCTTTCTATCTTCCTTCCTTTCATTCTCCCACTTTTACTCTCCTCCACTCTCATATCTTCCATCTTTCTACTGTCCTTCCACTCTTCATAACTTCCACCCTTTTACTCTCCTTCCACTCTTAATATCTTTCATCCTTTCTACTCTCGTTCACTCTTCATATCTTCCCCTTTTACTTCTTCCTCTTCATATCTTCCACGCTGTCTACTTCCTTCCACTCTTCATATCTTCCACATTTCTACTCCCTTTCACTCTCTCCACCTTTTGTACTCTCTTCCACTCTCTTCCACCAGTCTATTTTCCCTTTATCTTCCTGCTTTCTTTCTTCCTTCATCTTCAAATCTTCCATCCTTTCTACTCTCTTTCCACCTTCTCCACCCTTTCTACTTTCCTTCCATTTCCTGCCTCTTTTCTTCCTTCCACTTTATATTTCCACCTGTCTACTCTCCTTCCACTCTTCATAATCTTCTATCTTTTACTCTCCTTCCATCTTCATATCTTCCACTCTGTCTACTCTCTTCCACTATTCATATCTCCACCCTTTCTACTCCCTTTACCACTCTTCCACCCTTTGTACTCTCCTTCCACCTCTTCCACCAGTCTATTTTCCCTCTACTCTTCCTGCTTTCTTTTCGTCCTTCCACTCTTCATATCTTCCATCCTTTCTACTCTCTTTCCACTCTCTTCACCATTTCTACTTTCCTTCATTATTCTGCCTTCTTTTCTTCCTTCCATCTTTCATATCTTCTTTCTCCTTTCCATCTTCATATCTTCCACCTTTCTACTCTCCACCACTCTCTTCCACCCTGTCTACTCTCTTCCAATCTCTTCCACCCTGTCTACTCTCCTTCACTCTTCATGTCTTTCACCCTTTTACTCTCCTTCCACTCTTCATATCTTCCACCCTTTTTACCTCTTCACTCTTATATCTTCCACCCTGTCTACTCTCCACTCTTCATATCTTCATCCTTTTACTCTCCTTTCACTCTTCATATCTTCCACCTGTCTACTTCCTTCCACTCTTCATATCTTCCACCCTTTTACTCCCCTTTCACACTCTTCCACCTTTTGTACTCTCCTTCACTTCTTCACCCAGTCTATTTTCCTTACTCTTCCTGCTTTCTTTTCTTCCTTCCACTCTTCATATCTTCCATCTTTCTACTCTCTTTCACTCTCTTCCACCTTTCTACTTTCCTTCCACTATTCCTGCCTTCTTTTCTTCCTTCTACTCTTCATATCTTCCACCCTTTCTACTCTCCTTCCACTATTCATATCTTCTATCCTTTCTACTTCCTTCCACTCTTCATATTCTTCCACCTGCCCACTCCCCTTCCACTCTTTACATCTTCCACCCTTTCTACTCTCCTTCACTCTCTTCACCCTTTCTATATTCTCCTTCCACTCTTTCTGCCTTCCTTTTTTCCCTTTCCCACTCTCATTCTTCCATCCTTTCTACTGTTCTCCACTCTTCATATCTTCCACCCTGTCTACTCTCCTTCCACTCTTCATATCTTCCATCCTTTTCTACTCTCCTTCCACTCTTCATATCTTCCCCCCTGTCTACTCTCCTTCCACTCTTGTACCTTTCATCCTTTCTACTCTCCTTCCACTCTCTTCCACCTTTCTACTCTCCTTCCACTCTTCATATCGTCCACGCTTTCTACTCTCCTTCCACTCTCTTCCCCCCTGTCTATCTTCTTCCACTCTTCCTGCCTTCTTTTCTTCCCTCCACTCCTCATATCTTCCACCCTTCTACTCTCCTTCACTCTCTTCCACCTTGTTACTCTTCTTCCACTCTTCCTGCCTTCTTTTCTTCCTTCCATTTTTCATATCTTCCATCCTTTTACTCTCCTTCCATCTTCATATCTTCCATCCTTTTACTCTCCTTTCACTCTTCACATCTTCCACCTGTTACTCTCCTTCCACTCTTCATATCTTCCACCTGTCTACTCTCCTTTCACTCTTCACATCTTCCACTTTGTCTTCTCTCCATCAACTCTTATATCTCCCACCCTTTCTACTCCCGTTTCACACTCTTCACCCTTTGTACTCCCCTTTCCCACTCTCTTCCACCCAGACTATTTTCCTCTACTCTTCCTGCTTTCTTTTCTTCCTTCACTCTTCATATCTTCCATCCTTTCTACTCTCTTTCCACTCTCTTCCACCCTTTCTACTTTCTTCCACTATTCCTGCCTTCTTTTCTTCCTTCCACTCTTCATATCTTCCACCCTTTCTACTCTCCTTCCACTATTCATATCTTCTATCCTTTCTACTGTCCTTCCACTCTTCATATCTTCCCCCTGTCCACTCTCCTTCCACTCTTTACATCTTCCACCCTTTCTACTCTCCTTCCACTCTCTTCCACCCTTTCTACTCTCCTTCCACTCTTTCTGCCTTCTTTTCTTCCTTCCACTCTCCATATCTTCCATCCTTTCTACTGTCCTTCCACTCTTCATATCTTCCACCCTTTCTACTCTCCTTCCACTCTTTATATCTCCATCCTTTCTACTCTCCTTCCACTCTTCATATCTTCCACCCTGTCTACTCTCCTTCCACTCTTCATATCTTCCACCCTTTCTACTTTTTTTCACTCTTCATATCTTCCATCCCCCGTGGGATTGCCGGGGTGTGCCTATGGAGGTGGCACTGCTAGAATTCAGCGTCCCTGCCAGTCACCAGGCATGTCGTAAGAGGCGACTAAGGTGACACTGGTCCTCCAGGTTGGGGGTTGGGCACAGGGCTAACAACCCTGCCCCTTAAAAAATGATTGTTACAGAAACCAATACCAGAGCATTCGACACGGATGGCGACGGCAATGAAGCACACCAGGCAACTGGACTGATGACGGACGTCAGCCAAACCCGAGAGGGGAGGCGCCCCGATGGTGGATTTACTGAAGCCGAAACAGAAGATGAGGGTGGGGTGCTGGAACGTCCAGACCTTGTACCAGACTGGCAAGATGCCCCAACTAGTCAAAGAGTTTGACAACTACAGCCTGGACATCTTGGGAGTCAGCGAGGTCAGATGGACCGGCACAGGAAAGAGGAGACTGGCGTCAGGACATACCATTGTCTTCTCTGGAAGATCAGATAACCAACACTCTGAGGGAGTAGCACTTCTCCTCAACAGAAAAACAGAAAAAGCATTACTAGAATGGAAACCATTTGGACCAAGACTTTTGAAGGCAAGATTCCACTCCAAATACACCAAGCTGACAGTTCTAGTTTGCTACGCACCAACCGAAGATGCAGATATAGAAGCCAAGGATGCATTTTACGATCAGCTCCAAGCAGCAGCGGAGAATATTTGCGCCCATGACATGGTACTGATCCTTGGCGATTTGAATGCAAAGATGGGCAGTGATAACACCGGGAGGGAGCATGTTATGGGCAAACATGGAATGGTACCATCAACGATAATGGAGAAAGACTAGCAGACTTCTGCGAAGAGAACAACCTGTTGATTGGAGGCACCCTTTTTCAACACAGAGATGTTCACAAAACAACTTGGACATCACCAGACGGGACCACCAAAAACCAGATAGATCACATCATAGTCAATCGGAGATGGAGGAGCTCCCTTCAAGATGTCAGGGCATACAGAGGAGCAGATGTTGCCAGTGACCACACCCTTGTGTTGGCCACCGTTTCCCTGAAACTACGCCGAACACGAGGAGACAGGCACGTCAGCAGAGAATAGACTCTGACAGACTGAATGAGACGCTCACCAAACAAGCTTTTGCTGTGGAAATAAAGAACAGATTCCAGGCGCTAGGGGAACAACAAGAGTTAACAATAGACAGCTTCAACCAGGCCTTGCGGGAAGTGGGAGAAAAGGTACTAGGCTTCCGCCGAAAGAAGAAGGAAGAGTGGATAAAGAAAGGAACCTGGGAAAAGATAGATGAAAGAAAGCTGACAAGCAGAAGATCAACAACACCAGATCAGAACGCTTGAAAGAGCAGCACAGAAGAAGATATACAGAAATAAATAAAGAGGTAAAGAAGATGACAAGAGCTGACAAGGACTACATCGAGAAACTGGCAGATGAGGCAGAGGAAGCAGCTGGTAGAAATGATCTAAAAACGCTGTACAAGATAAACAAGCAGCTAAACAAGGGGTTTTCCAAAACAATGATGTACCAGTAAAGGACAAGAATGGGAAGGTCGTTGAGGGAGAGGCAGAAAAAACTACAGCGCTGGAAAGAACATTTCGAGTCAGTTCTGAACAGACCAGACCCCCTCAGCTAGCAGATATCCAACCGGCAGGTATAGACCTGGACATCTGCATCGATCCACCGAGCCTAGAAGAAGTGACAGCAGCAATCAAAACCATGAAGAACGGAAAAGCACAAGGGGCAGATGGGGTAACAGCAGACATGTTGAAAGCAGATATTAATGTGACAGCCCTATTCTGACGGAGATCTTC
The DNA here is from genome assembly GCA_018398815.1 of Conus ventricosus. Classification (NCBI taxonomy): domain Eukaryota; kingdom Metazoa; phylum Mollusca; class Gastropoda; order Neogastropoda; family Conidae; genus Conus; species Conus ventricosus. Next base: position 12,321 of record JAFLJL010018055.1, read on the forward strand.
AGACAGGTTTGGGAAACGGGCCAGACCCCTGAAGCGTGGAAAACTGGTCTTATCTTCAAGTTGCCCAAAAAGGGAGATCTTGGAGACTGCAACAACTGGAGGGGCATAACACTTCTCTCTCTCACTAGCAAGGTATTTAGCAAGGTTGTGATGTCAAGGCTGACAGAAACCCTTGAGAGGAACCTCCGTCCACAACAAGCAGGCTTTCGCCCTGGACGATCCTGCTCAGATCATATCTTCACTCTGCGCCAGGTTTTGGAACAGAGCAATGAGTGGAACACGCCTTGAAACATCAACTTCATTGACCTGGAGAAGGCATTTGACAGCATCCACCGAGAGTCCTTATGGAAAATCCTGAGACACTACGGAATCCCTGCAAAACTTGTCCGGGTCATTGAAATGCTGTACGGTGACTTCAGTTCGCGGGTGATCTGCAACACAGAGCTCACAGACGCCTTCAGTGTCAGCACGGGAGTGAAACAGGGCTGCATCCTATCGCCTTTCCTCTTCATCCTGGCCATGGACTGGATTATGAAAAAACGCCACAGACAGAGAGAGGAGGGGAATCAGATGGACCACGACATGGTAACAACAACAACACTGGAAGACTTGGACTTTGCTGACGACATTGCCCTGATGTCACATCGCTACCAAGACATACAGGAGAAAACAGATGCCATGGCAACAACAGCTGGAAACCTTGGCTTGAAGGTCAACACCAAGAAGACAAAGAGCATGAGAATGAATGCCGAGTCCAAGACAACATCAAACTGAACGGAGACGAAATTGAGGAAGTTAGCGACTTCACCTATCTTGGATCCAAGATGTCTAATACAGGGGATGGGGAGGTGGAGATCCGGGCTCGACTTGCAAAAGCCAGCCAGGCCTTTGCCTCACTCAGGAGCACATGGAAGGCAGGGAATATCCGCCTGAAGACCAAGTTAAGAATCTTCAAATCAAATGTATTAAGCACCCTTCTTTAATGGATCAGAATCATGGAAGATGACCAAAACCATCAGCAACAAACTAGATGTCTTCCAAAACAGATGCCTCAGACGCATTCTACGCATCTATTGGCCGAATACCATCACAATGAAGAACTCCACCAAAGGGCAGAAACTGAACCCATCTCAACGCAAGTCAAACGAAGGCGTTGGCGATGGATAGGCCATGTGCTCCGCCAGCAGACAACAGCCATTTCCAGAATCGCCCTACGATGGACTCCTGATGGCCGAAGAAGAAGAGGACGCCCCAAAGAAACTTGGAGGAGAACAGTAGAGAGGGAGATGAAGGAAAATGGTTGGACATGGGGCCGTCTGGAACGTATTTCAGCCGACCGACATCAGTGGCGGGCTCTGGTTGAGGCCTTATGTGCTACCAGCACAAAGAGGACTAGATAGATATATCTTCCATCCTTACTATTCTCCTTCCACTCTTCGCATCTTTCACCCCTTCTACTCTCCTTCCACTCTTCATATTTTCCATCCTTTCTACTGTCCTTCCACTCTTCATATCTTCCACCCTTTCTACTGTCCTTCCACTCTTCATATCATTCTTCCATCCTTTCTACTCTCCTTCCACTCTTCATATCTTCCACCCTGTCTACTCTCCTTCCACACTTCATATCTTCCACCCTTTCTACTCTTTTTCCACTCTTCATATCTTCCATCCTTTCTATTCTCCTTCCACTCTTCGTATCTTTCACCCTTTCTACTCTCCTTCCACTCTTCATATCTTCCACCCTGTCTACTCTCCTTCCACTCTTCATATCTTCCACCCTGTCTACTCTCCTTCCACTCTTCATATCTTCCATCCTTTCTACTCTCCTTTCACTCTTCGTACCTTTCACCCTTTCTACTCTCCTTCCCTCTCTTCCACCATTTCTACTCTCCTTCCACTCTTCATATCGTCCACGCTTTCTACTCTCCTTCCACTCTCTTCCACCCTGTCTACTCTTCTTCCACTCTTCCTGCCTTCTTTTCTTCCTTCCACTCCTCATATCTTCCACCCTTTCTACTCTTCTTCCACTCTCTTCCACCTTGTCTACTCTTCTTCCACTCTTCCTGCTTCTTTTCTTCCTTCCACTCTTCATATCTTCCATCCTTTCTACTCCTCCACTCTTCATATCTTCCATCCTTTCTACTCTCCTTTCACTCTTCACATCGTCCACCCTGTCTACTCTCCTTCCACTCTTCATATCTTCCACCCTGTCTACTCTCCTTCCCCTCTTGCTGCCTTCTTTTCTTCCTTCCACTCTTCATATCTTCCACCCTGTCTACCTCTCATTTCACTCTTCACATCTTCCACTCTGTCTACTCTCCTTCCACTCTTCATATCTTCTACCCTTTCTACTCTCCTTCCACTCTCATATCTTCCACCCTTTCTACTCTTCTTCCACTCTCTTCCATCCTGTCTATTCTTCTTCCACTCTTCCTGCCTTCTTTTCTTCCTTCCACTCTTCATATCTTCCACCCTTTTCTACTCTCCTTCCACTCTCTTCCACCCTGTCTACTCTTCTTCCACTCTTCCCTTCTTCTTTTCTTTCTTCCACTCTTCATATCTTCCACCCTTTCTACTCTCCTTCCACTCTCTTCCACCCTGTCTACTCTTCTTCCACTCTTCCTGCCTTCTTTTCTTCCTCCCACTCCTCATATTTTCCACCCTTTCTACTCTCCTTCCA
>JAFLJL010018055.1:17311-39616 GCA_018398815.1 Conus ventricosus
ACTACCTCACCACTATTGGGCCCGAGTCTACACAGACGGCTCTGCAAGAAGCTGTGAGAATGGGGAGGCGGTGTTTTCATCAAGTTTCATCAAGTTTCCAGACGGCAGTTCCATCAGCAAGTCTGTAGCCACCGTTAGCTCTAACCCCAATACAGAGCAGAAGCATGTGTCCTTCTCACTGCTGTACAGATACTAAATGAAAGGGCATCTTACCAAACAACACGGTGTTCCTTACAGATTGTCGAGCCGTCCTTCAAAGCCTCCAGAGGAGAGAAAGAGAGCAGATCTACAGGAAATCCAACAGGAACTGCACACCTTGAGTAGGAAGACAACACCAGTCCAGCAGTGGATTCCCTCCAACTGTGGTATCGCAGGAAATGAAGAGGCGGACCGACTCTCCAAGGCAGGCAGCCAGTAAGACCAAAATAGCCCATGCTGTATCTACAGAGAGGCGAAAGACCATCATCCGCAGCCATTTCAGGACAGCATGGAGAGAAAGACTACAGGTGGAGGTAGGTAGAAGGATGACATTCACCATCTGAGCGTGCCCAACAAGTCGCCATCTTCAGACTAAGAACTGGACATTGTCAGTTGCTCTCCATCTCTATCGCCTGAACATATCGCACACAGATGAGTGCCATGTGGTACTGGCCACAAAACCCAGCCACGTACTTCAGTCCACGTACGACAGCCTGCGGCGTGAGTTTTGGCCCGGTGCAGTGGAACTCCAAGAAAAGCTGTGGGGAATGGCGGACTCACTCCGACGGACCGCTGACTTTGCCCAAGCTACCGGGACTTTCTATCTGACCAGCATGCCTGGGAACGCAGAAGAAGAAGAAGAAGATTCCCTGTGCATTAAAAAAAAATTTTTTTTTGAAGAAGTGGCTATTTTTTTTCTTCTATTTATTGATAATACCATTTTATTTGAACGTATTAATGCTACGCATGCATGATGTAGGATTTTCCCTTTTTAGTCTCGAGTTGAATTTTTTTTTTTTGGTGTGTGTGTGTGGGAGGGGGGGGGGGGGGGGAGGGGTAGGGGTGGGAGTGGGGCTTGTCTACTTTCAAATGCCAACAATGTGGGTTTGTATTATTTTTTTTCTCTCCAGTAGTTAAGAGGGCATTTGTATATTACGTCAGTAAGGTGCATCATCTTAGTTATTGAATCTCAGTTTTTACATGTCTATTGAAAGAGCGGTTGAGTCTGCCTACAGACTCACAGCACTATACACGTCTTAATTATCATTGTTATTTATTTACTATTTTTCATGTACTTATTATCTATCTATCTATTATTACTATTTTCATTTCGGGGGGGGGGGGGGGGGGGGGGGGGGGCCCGAATCCCCGGAACTCCCCCAAACCGCCCCGCACTTTACGTGATCTGGCTGAGTAGTTGTTTTCCCTTTTCGTCTAAATATCCGGCTTACAGACAGACAAAAGCAACCATTAAGGCCAGAGAACACATACAAACTAAGTTAAAATAACTAGGAAACATACAACACGCGGAAGCCACAATCTCGCACACAGTCATCCACAGAAACATGTGCGAAGCCAACACCAGGTCCCTAGTCTTACAACTCTTACTGTCACACGAAAGCCCATGCATTTAGGCGGAAAACCCTGGACGGAAGCACGTGCTTACCGTGACGTATCGAAAGCCAAGGACACACAGTGCGCCCGCCAGTGAGCCAATGATCATCGCTCCGTACGTGCCGATCATCATGTCGGCCGTTGTGCCGACTGCCACGCCCCTGCTAGTGTGGCGTTCTGGATATGCACCTGGACTCCGCCGACACAGAGACGTGTGTGTGTGTGTGTGTGGTGTCAGTTCTGTGTGTGTCCCATACACTAACCACACACACACACAGAACAGACGCACGCACGCACGCACACACGCGCGCACACACACGCGCGCGCGCGCACAAAACACACACACATGTACGTGTGTACAGGCACGTGCACACACACACACACACACACACACACACACACACAACACACACACACAACACAATTCACGAAATTCTTGATTATGCAGGTGTACATACCATAAATTCTATCTAGACACCTTATCTACTAACATTACTAAAGAGCAGACCAAACCTCCATCACCCAGGCCCGCAATAACTCACCAGGTCGAACTTGCCGTGGGAGTGGAGAAGGGAGGAGACTTGATGAACTTAACATCCACAACAACTACACGTGCAGGGCTATGTACCACAAATCCCCGCTAGAACAGCTATAATCTACTGACATCCCTAGGACAGCCCAGACTCCACGATCAGGCCCCGCAATAACTCACCATGTCGAACTTGCCGTGGGAGTGGAGGAGGGAGGAGACGGCGAAGGTGACGCCCGCAACAGGCGGCCAGGGCCAGGTAGGTGTTGATGACGGCCCGGTGCTGAGCGTCCTCCACGGCCAGGGCGCCGTTGAAGCTGGGCCAGAAGAGCCACAGGAACACCGTGCCTGCCATCACCACCACAGTCCGCAAAAGGAGACCTCACCCGCCCAGCACACCACTTCAATGGAGAACGATCACCATCTCTCCTCGTTTTTTTTTTAATTGTTTTTTTTTTTAGAGAGTACTTACATAGCGCTACCCCCACCAGAGATCAAGCTCTAAGCGCTTTACAATCCGCGTTCTCGTTTACACAAACGGGCTGCCTACCTGGGTAGAGCCGACTGAAGAGTGCCTGTTGGCGCTTCATTCAGTCGTTTCCCCCCCGTGTCATTCAGTCAATATCCGTTCATTCAATTTAACGACTCTTTCTTTCTTTCGATTTTTTTTTCACGCAGAGTGCATGCCATGTGTAAACGTGTCATCCATACCAACGGCCCAACTGGCCTCTTCCGAAAGTTAGTGATGGGATTTTACGTGTGTGCAAGATGTTGTGCGTGCGTTCATACACGGAACCTCGGTTTCTAGTCTCATTCGAAGGTCTGTGTAGGAAATGGAGTCAGAACCAACGTTAACTTCGGGGGGACCAGCGGACCCCCTGGACCCCCCTCCCCCCCCCCCCCCCCCCCCCCCCCCCCCCCCCCCCCCCCCCCCCCCCCCCCCCCCCGTTCTCTGTGTGTGTATGTGTGTTGAACAGCGAGACAGATGGGGGAGAAGGGGGGGATGTGTGTGTGTGTGGGGGGAGTTGTGTGTGTGTGTGTGCGTGTGTAGGATGGGGGCGAGTAGGTCTGGGAAGGACAAACTTGTGCCGATTCCTGGATCGGATATTCATTGCTGTGAGAACAATCTTTCATATGAACGGTCAGTCAGTCACCTTGTTCGATGGATTTATTTTAGCACAGTCTAGGCAGTCGTTTCATGCCAGTCTCTCACGACTCGGGAAAGACATTTCTTAATGATGGGTCCCAAAAGGCAACCGTCAACAACGAGTCAACAATGCACACACAAAACACACACACACACACACGTACACGCTAGTACTCACTAACCATCACGCCTGTGTCACTACCATCCCAACATATGAGTGACAGCGTGGTTATGCATGGGAACTTTGACTAGGTTACTGTTCCCTGCCTCATTTCATATTTTTGCTTTCGTTTCCATCAAATCGGAGTTACCTGTATTTGTATCTGTTGTCTGACTATATTCAAGATGGAAAAGGCGGTGCCAGTCTTGAATAAATGTGAATTTACATTCTACATTTCTCCAGTTGTTGTTGCTGTGTAGATGTGTTTGGTACAGGGTATATAGGCAAGCTTGGAACATTGTTTTTTTTTTTTTTTTTTTTTTTGGGAGGGGGGGGGGGGGTTCATTGTTTGTTTTGTGTGCTCAGTGCTGTCATATTTGCTGGGTGATTCGGTGTCGTAAGCAGCATTTCCTATGGGGTTATGGGCATGTATTTGTTTTCTTGTGGGAGCAAGAGTTACCCTTCTTGTTTCTTGTTAGAAAACCGGAAGACTCTTCCACTTCCGGAACGAATGACCTTGATCTTAACCCTAACCTGACCTTCAATCTAATCTGCCTGTCCCCGAGCCGTGACCTGAACGCACCAACCTCTGTAGTCTTGATCTAGGACTTCACCACTTCGTGTATAAAATCTTATGTAGCAGCTTTCGTCGATGAATTGTGCTTAATGTTTGGGGACAGTAGAGTTGTCTTCTCCTTTCTCCATCGATAAGGAAAAAAAATCTCCCTTCTCACCCACGCCCCCCCCCCCTTTTTCCCCCCCCCCACCTCTCTACACATGGGTAGACCAGGTCACGTGACGGGGTCGATCGGTCGCAACCAGTGTCACACACGCAAACACTCAGCAAAAAGGACTACACTGCATTTATTCTTTTGGTTGACAGTTTAGTATCTGGCAGAGTTTTGCTTCGTTCATACATCTGTGATACATTGTCGCCATCGCTCTGTGTGTTTGGAAACCGTAAACACTCTACGTGACCGAATTTACGATTGCATAGGCGTCAAAAAAAAAAAAAAAAAAAAAAAAAAAAAAACGAAAGAAAGAAAGAAAGAAAGAAACAAAAAACCCTGCGCTATGTTGTCCACGAGTTGGCGAGACGTCACGACAGGATACGTTTTCAGATTCCTCCAAATAGATCACGACTCTACTCCTTCAAGACTCTATTCTCAATAGTGCGAAGAGGTTTAAGATATAATTATTCATCTTGGGTGGCTTGATCCACTCTTGATATCCAGCCTCTCCATGGCTACACGAGTGGGGGGGGGGGGGGGGGGGGGGCTTTTGCATTTATTCATTACATTCCTCCTTCACCTTTTTGTTGCTGATGTTGATCTAGCAATATAATCTACATGATGAAGTTCCTTTCTGGGTGTCCATGCAAGAAGAGCAAGGGATGAGGGGGGGGGGGGGCATGATGGGGTTGGAGGGGTTGGACAGAAAAAGGAAGGTGGAGAGGGGGGAGGGGAAGTGGGGGGGGGGGGGGGGGAGGAAGGTGAGTGGAGTTTTGACCGTCCACTCTCAGATTCGGGAACAGAATCCCCTGATATTGTAGGTTAAAACCAGCCGATTGCTGGGGAAAGAAGCCACCAGCGCATATCACACACACACACACACACACACACACACACACACACACACACACACACACACACAGAGAGAGAGAGAGAGAGAGAGAGAGAGAGAGGGAGAGAGAGAGAGGAGAGAGAGGAGAGAGAGAGAGAGACGTCAATCACACACACATAAAAACACACACACACACATACACACACTTACACACGCACGCACAGGCAACACACACACACGCACGCACACGCACACACATACACACACACGCACACACACACACACACACACACACACACACACACACACACACACACACACACACACACACCACACAGAGAAATACACACACACACAGAGAGAAATACACACACACACACACACACAACACACACACACACACACACCACACCACACGCACACCACACACACACACACACACAACGCGAGGTCCTAACCACTAGACTATCACGGCCATCATTAGAAGTATACACAGATGGGTCATTAATTCAGAAAAATGCGGGCTCTGCTTATTTGTTACGTGATTTTAAAGTAGAGAAATGTTTTTCACTGGGGAAATATACTGCGGAACTTACTGCAATATTAATGGCGTTAAATTATCTTCTAATATTTTTCACGATCTATATTTCAAGTACTTTTTTGTGTTGATTCAAAGTCTGTGCTTCAGGCACTGAAATCATTGAAATTGCAGAACAGATCAGAAATGATAACTGAAATTAGTAATTTGATTCAACATGCTCTTTCTATACATGGTACGACATTACTTTCTGCTGGATACCGTCACTTTATTATACCGATAAAGTAGACAGAGCTGCAAAACAAGGTGCAAAAGGTAGTTCAGAGTCTCTCATGATGAATTTTCCACTTTCAGTTCAAGCACTGTATAGTGTAGTGGATTCATTTGCTTGGAACCATTTCCAGAATTCCTTTAAAAAGTCTCATAAAAAAGTTTATTACACAGATTGTAATATTGCAACTTTAAAACACAGTCCACATCAGCAGAAAGTTATCATCCCTTATGTATAGGTGGAAAGTCGATGCTTTTACAACAAAATTTAGTAAAAATGCCTCCTGTGTCTGTGGACAGAGCATCACAGTTGATCATATTATCCCATGTGCCGCTATCAAACAAATTATACCCATGCTTTCTACATATACAATTAGAAATATTTTTGAATCACTGGCATTAACCTATGAATTCTTTCTTTCTTTATCAAAAAGTCCAATAAGTAAGTACTTATAGTTTCTTACATTATTATCTCATAGTTATGAGGTTACTTTTAAGTGAGTTATCTTTTACCTACTACTAAATCTACATAAAAGACACGAAAGGACCATCTTCATCCGTCCCCTACCTCTCACTGTTCTCTCCGTATCAAAACCATTGTAGTTTTCTAGGTTTAACATGAGGGTTTGGTTTGCTTATCATTTTTTTTGTAATGATGAGGTGTTTTTTCCCGTCTAATATCACCTAGAGTGGACAGACGTTGAATTTGAAACACACACACACACCACACACACACAACACACACACACACACACACACACACACACACACACATCAACGACAAGAAGAAGAAGAAGAAGAAGAAGAAGAAGAAGAAGAAGAAGAAGAAGAAGAAGAAAAGGAGGAGGAGGAGGAGGAGGAGAAGAAGAAGAAGAAGAAGAAGAAGAAGAAGAAGAAGAAGAAGGAGAAGAAGAAGGAGAAGAAGAAGAAGAAGAAGAAGAGAAGAAGAAGAAGAAGAATGTCACGGACGGACAGCCCTCCATCCCGCTTTTAATGTGTTAAGTTTCAGTTGGTGCCACCTTATTTTTGTGTGTGTAAAAGAGGGATGGGCAGTTGTGTGTTGTCAACGTTTCAGGGAGAAAAGTCTGCCCGTCCGTGCGGTTTGCATGCATCCTTCTGCACCGCATGGACATCGCTTTCTGTGAGATACCGGATAGTTGTGAAAACCGTGAAGAGCTCACCGAGTCGTTGGAAGTTATTCCCCTTTGATCGGCAGCTGGCGTTGGGAAAAATTCTTACTTGACTCGGATTGGAGCCACGAGTGGAGAGACCACGTTCTCTTTGGTGAGGCATTTTATAACCTGTGACGAAGCCCACTGGTCTGCCTGACGGTGGTAGTCTTAGGGTTAGAGAGAGGAATCCTATTCCTGCCCCCCAAGTATTTATCTTGACCCTCTTCACTGGGGTGACCAGCTGTCGGCCATCCCATGGTGAAGGGCTGCTGGTGATGTCGGCTCCGAGGTCCCGGACAGTCTCTTCGCTGAGGATCAGCCTGTCGGGGGCCACTTTCCCCCTCCTTTCCACCCGCCGTTCTGGTGAGTTATTTTCATCCTTCTCGGTTCTCATTTCACATTCCACAGGGGTATCGGTTGTAATTATAAAATTAATATTTTCATTCAAAATCTGTCGCTTCGGGTGCTGTGCTGAGGCAGTACTATAGGTGTGGAGAAATATTGTGGTTTCAGGCGCGCGCTGCGAGCGTTAGCCTGATTTATATATATGGAAGAGCAAGTTTAAATTTTATTCTAAATGCGCTACGCTGAAGCAGTGGCATTTTTCTTGTCAGCAATTTGGTTGGCCACATGGCGCGCCGTGCACGCTTGTTTTTTAGCCGAGTCATTCTTGATTTGTGTGTACCCCGTCAGAGAGAGGGGTATGCTAGTTTGGTTCTATAAATATAAATTATTTATTTTCATTTAAGGAAAAGAGGAAAAACTTCAGGCCGGACGCGGTGTTGGTTGAGTTACCGCGCGACTCACTTGAGGTCGGGAAGCGAGCGTTCCGTCGCGGCGCCCTCCGGTTGGTTCCGCTCCGCCTGTTTGTCTATTTGTTTATGTATTGTTTTTATTTTGTTCATTTATTTTACTATATTTCCTTTAATGTGAATGTGGTATGGGTGTGTTGTTGTAATTTTATTCTCAAATCAACACGTCATCTGCCTTGTTTTCATTGTCAGTTTCTTTTTATATACTTAGGCCTTCAGACTGAAGGGGTAGGATATATTATGACAAAAGTGCAAGAATTTCATCAAGTAAACGAATTTGTGTTGTTGTTTTTTCAATCATTAGAGAGGAAAAAAAAGAGAGTATATAATAATGAAATGTGAAGTAAACTAAATTAGATTCAGTCTTGCGGGTGTAGCCCATTTCGCCAGGTAGTAGCCTACACCCACACCATATCTCAGCTATACCTAGAATGGAATTCTAATGCCCCTTTTATAGGGCGTTTTTGTTTTTCGTTGGTTGACGTGGTGCCGGCCGGCCCAGACGCCGTCTGGATGCCCCTTCCGAGAGCAGTATGAAGAGGAGCTGGACACTGACCGTGGTGCCAAGAGCGAGACCACAACGCCAGTCCTGAGCGTATCAACTGCTTTGGGGTGCACCAGTATCTCCCTGCTCGGACACGGAAAGGACTTTAAGTTAAGTTTGTTTCTAGCTGTGTATGGGCGGTGTTTGGTGATGCCTGGCGTGTGGAGACATTCTGTATGGCTGTGTTGTTTGTGAGGGTACATGTGTGAATATATTAAGTGGTCATGAACTGTATAAGTGTGCGAATGTTGATGAATATGCTTGTGTGGCTGGGGTAGACCCTGTTTCGTCCTTCATTTAATTGTTTCTCCCCTGTCCTTTCTTCTTTCTTTATTTTGGGATATATTAGAGTTTAGGGTTTAAATTTATTTGTTCCTGGGCCAGGGTGTGGGGTCTTTTGGTGGGTTATTTTGCCATTAAGTAGTTATTTTCTTTTAGGTGGCTGTTATCTTCTATTTTCCTTCTTTTCCAATTTATTTCTCTATCCTCCCTCTTCTTGATAGTCGTCCTCCTCCGCTAGGTGTGAATGAGATATTTTCATTAATTTAATAAATTGCTTATTTGGTTTACTCTGTTTTCCACGAGTGGTTTGAGTGTGTGGTCGGCGGGTGTTGTGCCCCGCCTGTCCCTCTCTCCTCTTCCACCCTTACATCCTTGATTCACGGACCTTGACCACGACAAAGAAGAAGAAGAAAAAAGAAGAGAAGAGAAGAAGAAGAAGAAACAGGAGATCAACAAGAACAACTCCTCCACCACCACACCACCACCACCACCACCACCAGCAACAACAAACAACTGACCAATCATGGCGGTGATGTCGGAGCGGTAGTCGGAGCCCTCTTTCTGGGAGTGGAGCACGTCCTCTTTGTACAGCACCCTGGCGGCGGCCAGGCCAAAGTAACAGCGAAGGCGTGGACGAAGATGGACCCCCCCACGTCCACCACCTGAGGGAGGGGGAAAGGGATGGAAGAGTGAATGGGGGTCAACGTCACTTTGTTTATTGCTTTGTTCGTCCGTTCGTTCTTTCCTTCCTTCCTCCCTTCCTTCCTTCTTCCCTCCCTTCCTGCCCCATCCCTTCCTTCCTATATCCCTCCCTCCCCTTCTTCCTTCCTTCCTTCCTCCCTCCCTTCTTTCCTGGCCATCTTTCCTTCCTTCCACCTCCCTCCCTTCCTTCCCCCTCCCTCCCTTTCTTCCTATATCCCTCCCTCCCTCCCTTCCCTCCCTTCCTATATCCCCCCCTCCCTTCCTTCCTCCCTCGCTTCCTCCCTTCCTTCCTTTACCTCTCCCTCTCTCCCTCCCTCCCTCTTTCGTTTTCTTCCTTCCCTTCCTTCTACTTTCCCTCCCTCCCCCCCCCCCCTTTCTTCCTCCCTCCCTCCCTCCCTCCCTTCCTTCCTTCCTCCCTCCATTTCTATCTTTCTGGTAATGATACTGGTCATTTGTTGAGTGGTTTGCCCCCCCCCCCCCCCCCTCAAAAAAAAAAAAAAAGAAAAAAAGAAGAAAACTTAAAACGTTTAACAATAAAAAGTATATAAAAGTCTGAAATACACAGGCACATATATCAATGCTTTATACTTACCCAGTCACGTCACACACACCACACACACACACACACACACACACACCCCACACACACACACACACACACACACACACCCCACTTACACTTACACTTACACACACACACACACACACACATTTACACTTACACTTACACACACGCACACGCACACGCCACACACACACACACACACACACACACACACTCGCACACACACACAGAGTGTGTGTGTTCGTACCCTCGATCTAAATGAATTTACGTCACGCCAGTCTTCCATCCTTTGTCTCTTCCATTGTCCCTTCCATTCTTGCTTCTTCATGTTCTTCTAACACTGGTCCTTTCTAACACTCGTCCTTCCATTTTTTCCGGGCTTTTTGTCTCTCTTCTCCTTTCTTCCTTCCTCCCTTTAACTTTGACTGCCTCTCTTTCTTTCTCTCACTCACTCACTCACTCACTCACTCACTCTTCCCACAGTCCACTCTTCCCACACAGCTCTTCCATTTATCCTCATGTCATCTCCTTATTCCATTCCTTCTGGCTAGTTTTTTTCTTCTTGTATTTCTTCCTAACTTCATTCCGTTCTTCTTTCCTTAACTTCATTTTTCCATTCTTCCTGTCTTCCTCCTTACCTGCCTTTCACTCTTCGTACCATCCATTTCTTTCTTGTGCTCTGCACACCTTCCACTCTTCCTACATTCTTTCCACTCTTCCTGCCTCCTTTTCCTTCTTGCTCTTCATGTCTTCCCATTCTTCCTGCACTCCTTCCTCCTCTCTTCTGCCTTCGTTTTTTTCTTTCCTTCCACTCTTCACATCTTCCACTCTGTCTACTCTCCTTCCACTCTCATATCTTCATCCTTTTATACTCTCCTTCCCCTCTTCATATCTTCCACCTGTCTACTCTCCGTCCACTCTTCATATCTTCCACCCTTTCTACTCTCCTTCACGCGTCATATCTTCCATCCTTTCTACTCTCCTTCCACTTTCATATCTTCCACCTGTCTACTCTCCTTCCACTCTTCATATCTTCCTTTCCTCCTTCCACTCTTCAATATCTTCCACCCTTTCTACTCTCCCCCACTCTCTTCCACCTGTCTACTCTCCTTCAATCTCTTCCACCCTGTCTACTCTCTCCCACTCTTCATATCTTCCACCTTTCTACTCTCCTTCCACTCATATCTTCACCCTTTCTACTCTCCTTCCACTCTTCATATCTTCCACCCTGTCTACTCTCCTTCCACTCTTCATATCTTCCATCCTTTCTACTTCCTTCCACTCTTCATATCTTCCCTACTTTCTACTCTCCTTCACTCTTCATATCTTCCACCCTGTCTACTCTCCTTCCACTCTTCATATCTTCCACCCTTTCTACTCTTTTTCCACTCTTCATATCTTCCATCCTTTCTATTCTCCTTCCACTCTTCGCATCTTTCACCCTTTCTACTCTCCTTCCACTCTTCATATCTTCCATCCTTTCTACTGTCCTTCCACTCTTCATAACTTCCACCCTTTCTACTCTCCTTCCACTCTTCATATCTTTCATCCTTTCTAAATCTCGTTCCACTCTTCATATCTTCCACCCTTTCTACTCTCCTTCCACTCTTCATATCTTCCACGCTGTCTACTCTCCTTCCACTCTTCATATCTTCCACACTTTCTACTCCCCTTTCACTCTCTTTCCACCTTTTGTACTCTCCTTCCACTCTCTTCCACCCATCTATTTTCCCTTTACTCTTCCTGCTTTCTTTTCTTCCTTCCACTCTTCATATCTTCCATCCTTTCTACTCTCTTTCCACTCTCTTCCACCCTTTCTACTTTCTTCCACTATTCCTGCCTTCTTTTCTTCCTTCCACTTTCATATCTTCCACCCTGTCTACTCTCCTTCCACTCTTCATATCTTCTATCCTTTCTACTCTCTTCCACTCTTCATATCTTCCACTCTGTCTACTCTCCTTCCACTATTCATATCTCCCACCCTTTCTACTCCCCTTTCACACTCTTCCACCCTTTGTACTCTCCTTCCCCCCTCTTCCACCCAGTCTATTTTCCCTCTACTCTTCCTGCTTTCTTTTCGTCCTTCACTCTTCATATCTTCCATCCTTTCTACTCTCTTTCCACTCTCTTCCACCTTTCTACTTTCCTTCCATTATTCCTGCCTTCTTTTCTTCCTTCCACTCTTCATATCTTCTTTTCCTCCTTCCACTCTTCATATCTTCCACCCTTTCTACTCTCCACCACTCTCTTCCACCCTGTCTACTCCTTCCAATCTCTTCCACCCTGTCTACTCTCCTTCCACTCTTCATGTCTTCCACCCTTTCTACTCTCCTTCCACTCTTCATATCTTCCACCCTTTTTACACTCCTTCACTCTTCATATCTTCCACCCTGTCTATCTCTCCACTCTTCATATCTTCCATCCTTTCTACTCTCCTTTCACTCTTCATATCTTCCACCCCGTCTACTCTCCTTCCACTCTTCTATCTTCCACCCTTTCTACTCCTTTCACACTCTTCCACCTTTTGTACTCTCCTTCCACTCTCTTCCACCTAGTCTATTTTTCCTCTACTCTTCCTGCTTTCTTTTCTTCCTTCCACTCTTCATATCTTCCATCCTTTCTACTCTCTTTCCACTCTCTTCCACCTTTCTACTTTCCTTCCACTATTCCTGCCTTCTTTCTTCCTTCTACTCTTCATATCTTCCACCTTTCTACTCTCCTTCCACTATTCATATTTCTATCCTTTCTACTCTCCTTCCACTCTTCATATCTTCCACCCCGTCCACTCTCCTTCCACTCTTTACATCTTCCACCCTTTCTACTCTCCTTCCACTCTCTTCCACCCTTTCTATTTTCTCCTTCCACTCTTTCTGCCTTCCTTTTCTTCCTTCCACTCTCCATATCTTCCATCCTTTCTACTGTCCTTCCACTCTTCATATCTTCCACCCTGTCTACTCTCCTTCCACTCTTCATATCTTCCATCCTTTCTACTCTCCTTCCACTCTTCATATCTTCCACCCTGTCTTACTCTCCTTCCACTCTTCGTACCTTTCATCCTTTCTACTTCCTTCACTCTCTTCCACCCTTTCTACTCTCTTCCACTCTTCATATCGTCCACGCTTTTACTCTCCTTCCACTCTCTTCCACCCTGTCTACTCTTCTTCCACTCTTCCTGCCTTCTTTTCTTCCTCATCCTCATATCTTCCCCCTTTCTATCTCCTTCCACTCTCTTCCACCTTGTCTACTCTTCTTCCATCTTCCTGCCTTCTTTTCTTCCTTCACTCTTCATATCTTCCATCCTTTTACTCTCCTTCCACTCTTCATATCTTCCCTCCTTTCTACTCTCCTTTCATCTTCACATCTTCCACCCTGTCTACTCTCCTTCCACTCTTCATATCTTCCACCCTGTCTACTCTCTTTCACTCTTCAATCTTCCACTTTGTCTTCTCTCCATCAACTCTTCATATCTCCCACCCTTTCTACTCCCGTTTCACACTCTTCCACCCTTTGTACTCTCCTTCCACTCTCTTCCCCCCAGACTATTTTCCCTCTACTCTTCCTGCTTTCTTTTCTTCCTTCCACTCTTCATATCTTCCATCCTTTCTACTCTCTTTCCACTCTCTTCCACCCTTTCTACTTTCCTTCCACTATTCCTGCCTTCTTTTCTTCCTTCCACTCTTCATATCTTCCACCCTTTCTACTCTCCTTCCACTATTCATATCTTCTATCCTTTCTACTGTCCTTCCACTCTTCATATCTTCCACCCTGTCCACTCTCCTTCCACTCTTTACATCTTCCACCCTTTCTACTCTCCTTCCACTCTCTTCCACCCTTTCTACTCTCCTTCCCACTCTTTCTGCCTTCTTTTCTTCCTTCCACTCTCCATATCTTCCATCCTTTCTACTGTCCTTCCACTCTTCATATCTTCCACCCTTTCTACTCTCCTTCCACTCTTTATATCTTCCATCCTTTCTACTCTCCTTCCACTCTTCATATCTTCCACCCTGTCTACTCTCCTTCCACTCTTCATATCTTCCACCCTTTCTACTCTTTTTCCACTCTTCATATCTTCCATCCCCCGGGGGATTGCCGGGGTGTGCCTATGGAGGTGGCACTGCTAGAATTCAGCGTCCCTGCCAGTCACCAGGCATGTCGTAAGAGG
Source organism: Conus ventricosus (assembly GCA_018398815.1). NCBI lineage: Eukaryota > Metazoa > Mollusca > Gastropoda > Neogastropoda > Conidae > Conus > Conus ventricosus. The sequence goes on from JAFLJL010018055.1 coordinate 31,351, forward strand.
CGACTAAGGTGACACTGGTCCTCAGGTTGGGGGTTGGGCACAGGGCTAACAACCCTGTCCCTTAAAAAATGATTGTTACAGAAACCAATACCAGAGCATTCGACACGGATGGCGACGGCAATGAAGCACACCAGGCAACTGGACTGATGACGGACGTCAGCCAAACCCGAGAGGGAGCTGGCGCCCCGATGGTGGATTTACTGAAGCCGAAACAGAAGATGAGGGTGGGGTGCTGGAACGTCCAGACCTTGTACCAGACTGGCAAGATGCCCCAACTAGTCAAAGAGTTTGACAACTACAGCCTGGACATCTTGGGAGTCAGCGAGGTCAGATGGACCGGCACAGGAAAGAGGAGACTGGCGTCAGGACATACCATTGTCTTCTCTGGAAGATCAGATAACCAACACTCTGAGGGAGTAGCACTTCTCCTCAACAGAAAAACAGAAAAAGATTACTAGAATGGAAACCATTTGGACCAAGACTTTTGAAGGCAAGATTCCACTCCAAATACACCAAGCTGACAGTTCTAGTTTGCTACGCACCAACCGAAGATGCAGATATAGAAGCCAAGGATGCATTTTACGATCAGCTCCAAGCAGCAGCGGAGAATATTTGCGCCCATGACATGGTACTGATCCTTGGCGATTTGAATGCAAAGATGGGCAGTGATAACACCGGGAGGGAGCATGTTATGGGCAAACATGGAATTGGTACCATCAACGATAATGGAGAAAGACTAGCAGACTTCTGCGAAGAGAACAACCTGTTGATTGGAGGCCCCCTTTTTCAACACAGAGATGTTCACAAAACAACTTGGACATCACCAGACGGGACCACCAAAAACCAGATAGATCACATCATAGTCAATCGGAGATGGAGGAGCTCCCTTCAAGATGTCAGGGCATACAGAGGAGCAGATGTTGCCAGTGACCACACCCTTGTTGGCCACCGTTTCCCTGAAACTACGCCGAACACGAGGAAGACAGGCACGTCAGCAGAGAATAGACTCTGACAGACTGAATGAGACGCTCACCAAAACAAGCTTTTGCTGTGGAAATAAAGAACAGATTCCAGGCGCTAGGGGAACAACAAGAGTTAACAATAGACAGCTTCAACCAGGCCTTGCGGGAAGTGGGAGAAAAAGGTACTAGGCTTCCGCCGAAAGAAGAAGGAAGAGTGGATAAAGAAAGGAACCTGGGAAAAGATAGATGAAAGAAAGCTGACAAAGCAGAAGATCAACAACACCAGATCAGAACGCTTGAAAGAGCAGCACAGAAGAAGATATACAGAAATAAATAAAGAGGTAAAGAAGATGACAAGAGCTGACAAGGACTACATCGAGAAACTGGCAGATGAGGCAGAGGAAGCAGCTGGTAGAAATGATCTAAAACGCTGTACAAGATAAACAAGCAGCTAAACAATGGGTTCCAAAACAATGATGTACCAGTAAAGGACAAGAATGGGAAGGTCGTTGAGGGAGAGGCAGAAAAACTACAGCGCTGGAAAGAACATTTCGAGTCAGTTCTGAACAGACCAGACCCCCCTCAGCTAGCAGATATCCAACCGGCAGGTATAGACCTGGACATCTGCATCGATCCACCGAGCCTAGAAGAAGTGACAGCAGCAATCAAAACCATGAAGAACGGAAAAGCACCAGGGGCAGATGGGGTAACAGCAGACATGTTGAAAGCAGATATTAATGTGACAGCCCCTATTCTGACGGAGATCTTCAGACAGGTTTGGGAAACGGGCCAGACCCCTGAAGCGTGGAAAACTGGTCTTATCTTCAAGTTGCCCAAAAAGGGAGATCTTGGAGACTGCAACAACTGGAGGGGCATAACACTTCTCTCTCTCACTAGCAAGGTATTTAGCAAGGTTGTGATGTCAAGGCTGACAGAAACCCTTGAGAGGAACCTCCGTCCACAACAAGCAGGCTTTCGCCCTGGACGATCCTGCTCAGATCATATCTTCACTCTGCGCCAGGTTTTGGAACAGAGCAATGAGTGGAACACGCCTTTGTACATCAACTTCATTGACCTGGAGAAGGCATTTGACAGCATCCACCGAGAGTCCTTATGGAAAATCCTGAGACACTACGGAATCCCTGCAAAACTTGTCCGGGTCATTGAAATGCTGTACGGTGACTTCAGTTCGCGGGTGATCTGCAACACAGAGCTCACAGACGCCTTCAGTGTCAGCACGGGAGTGAAACAGGGCTGCATCCTATCGCCTTTCCTCTTCATCCTGGCCATGGACTGGATTATGAAAAACGCCACAGACAGAGAGAGGAGGGGAATCAGATGGACCACGACAATGGTAACAACAACAACACTGGAAGACTTGGACTTTGCTGACGACATTGCCCTGATGTCACATCGCTACCAAGACATACAGGAGAAAACAGATGCCATGGCAACAACAGCTGGAAACCTTGGCTTGAAGGTCAACACCAAGAAGACAAAGAGCATGAGAATGAATGCCAGAGTCCAAGACAACATCAAACTGAACGGAGACGAAATTGAGGAAGTTAGCGACTTCACCTATCTTGGATCCAAGATGTCTAATACAGGGGATGGGGAGGTGGAGATCCGGGCTCGACTTGCAAAAGCCAGCCAGGCCTTTGCCTCACTCAGGAGCACATGGAAGGCAGGGAATATCCGCCTGAAGACCAAGTTAAGAATCTTCAAATCAAATGTATTAAGCACCCTTCTTTATGGATCAGAATCATGGAAGATGACCAAAACCATCAGCAACAACTAGATGTCTTCCAAAACAGATGCCTCAGACGCATTCTACGCATCTATTGGCCCAATACCATCACCAATGAAGAACTCCACCAAAGGGCAGAAACTGAACCCATCTCAACGCAAGTCAAACGAAGGCGTTGGCGATGGATAGGCCATGTGCTCCGCCAGCAGACAACAGCCATTTCAGAATCGCCCTACGATGGACTCCTGATGGCCGAAGAAGAAGAGGACGCCCCAAAGAAACTTGGAGGAGAACAGTAGAGAGGGAGATGAAGGAAAATGGTTGGACATGGGGCCGTCTGGAACGTATTTCAGCCGACCGACATCAGTGGCGGGCTCTGGTTGAGGCCTTATGTGCTACCAGCACAAAGAGGACTAGATAGATATATCTTCCATCCTTACTATTCTCCTTCCACTCTTCGCATCTTTCACCCCTTCTACTCTCCTTCCACTCTTCATATTTTCCATCCTTTCTACTGTCCTTCCACTCTTCATATCTTCCACCTTTCTACTGTCCTTCCACTCTTCATATCATTCTTCCATCCTTTCTACTCTCCTTCCACTCTTCATATCTTCCACCCTGTCTACTCTCCTTCCACACTTCATATCTTCCACCCTTTCTACTCTTTTTCCACTCTTCATATCTTCCATCCTTTCTATTCTCCTTCCACTCTTCGTATCTTTCACCTTTCTACTCTCCTTCCACTCTTCATATCTTCCACCCTGTCTACTCTCCTTCCACTCTTCATATCTTCCACCCTGTCTACTCTCCTTCCACTCTTCATATCTTCCATCCTTTCTACTCTCCTTTCACTCTTCGTACCTTTCACCCTTTCTACTCTCCTTCCACTCTCTTCCACCATTTCTACTCTCCTTCCACTCTTCATATCGTCCACGCTTTCTACTCTCCTTCCACTCTCTTCCACCCTGTCTACTCTTCTTCCACTCTTCCTGCCTTCTTTTCTTCCTTCCACTCCTCATATCTTCCACCCTTTCTACTCTTCTTCCACTCTCTTCCACCTTGTCTACTCTTCTTCCACTCTTCCCGCCTTCTTTTCTTCCTTCCACTCTTCATATCTTCCATCCTTTCTACTTCCTTCCACTCTTCATATCTTCCATCCTTTCTACTCTCCTTTCACTCTTCACATCGTCCACCCTGTCTACTCTCCTTCCACTCTTCATATCTTCCACCCTGTCTACTCTCCTTCCACTCTTGCTGCCTTCTTTTCTTCCTTCCACTCTTCATATCTTCCACCCTGTCTACTCTCATTTCACTCTTCACATCTTCCACTCTGTCTACTCTCCTTCCACTCTTCATATCTTCTACCCTTTCTACTCTCCTTCCACTCTTCATATCTTCCCCTTTCTACTCTTCTTCCACTCTCTTCCATCCTGTCTATTCTTCTTCCACTCTTCCTGCCTTCTTTTCTTCCTTCCACTCTTCATATCTTCCACCCTTTCTACTCTCCTTCCACTCTCTTCCACCCTGTCTACTCTTCTTCCACTCTTCCCTTCTTCTTTTCTTTCTTCCACTCTTCATATCTTCCACCCTTTCTACTCTCCTTCCACTCTCTTCCACCCTGTCTACTCTTCTTCCACTCTTCCTGCCTTCTTTTCTTCCTCCCACTCCTCATATTTTCCACCCTTTCTACTCTCCTTCCACTCTCTTCCACCCTGTCTACTTTTCTTCCACTTTTCCTGCCTTCTTTTCTTCCTTCCACTCCTCATATTTTCCACCCTTTCTACTCTCCTTCCACTCTCTTCCACCCTGTCTACTCTTCTTCCACTCTTCCTGCCTTCTCTTCTTCCTTCCACTCCTCATATCTTCCACCCTTTCTACTCTCCTTCCACTCTCTTCCACCCTGTCTACTCTTCTTCCACTCTTCCTGCCATCTTTTCTTTCCTTCACTCTTCCAACGTGCCTTCCACACTTCCTACACTCTTTCGCTCTTCCTATCTTCATCTTTCTTTTTTTTTTTTCATTCTTCCACTCTTCATATCTTCAAGTCTTTCTACACGCCTTCCACTCTTCCTCCGAGCCTTCCACTTTGCTGTCTGCTTTCTTTTTTTTCTTCCACCCTTCATATCTTCCAGTCTTCATACACTCCTTCCATTCTTTCTTTCTTTCTGCATTTCTTTCTTCCACGCTTCCTGGCTTTCTTCCATTTTCGTTTCTTCCTGTCCGCTTCCCACTCTTCTGCATTCATTTCCCCCTTCCTTCTTTTGCATTTGTCCGTTTTTGTGGGTTTGTTTGTTTTTTTTTGTTTGATTCTCTCCACCTTTCGTTTGTTCTTTGCATTGTTCCGACAACACAAGCCTCCACATGTCTATCGTGCGGTGGCATTGTATAACAAACACCCACCTAGCAACGGCGGCGGAAGCTGTCCGGTGGTGGGGAGGAGGGGGGGGGGGGGGCAATGGATATTTCAAATCATTGAACTCCGACAATCACAATATGTCAATGTTCGATTAAAAAAGAAATTCCAGCATGCAATATTCCGTTCACACACACCACACACACCCACACACACACACACACACACACACACACACACACACACACACACACACACACACACGCACACACACACACACTTGAAGTACACTTTGTATAGCTGCATTTAAACGTTGCAGAGAGAGAGAGAGAGAGAGAGAGAGAGAGAGAGAGAGAGAGAGGGGGACAACTGTCAGACTTTCTGACTGAATAACATAATAACATACTTCTCTCCATATTCACTGGACATTAGGCACCGTAAAATGCAGTTACTAAGTCACGATTGTCACAGTCTGTACATTAGCAGGTTACACCAAAAGCTGGGAGGTTACAACTTTACGTGTGTGTGTGTGTGTGTGTGTGTGTGGTGTGTGTTCTGGTTGTTGTTGTTCTTCTTCTTCGATTTAACGTTTTCCCACTTAAAGTGATTCTAGACGGATGTGAGCGTGTGTGTGGTGTGTGTGTGTGTGTGTGTGAGGTGTGAGTGTGTGAGTGTGTGTGTGTGTGTGTGTGTGTGTGTGTGTGTGTGTGTGTGTGTGTGTGCGTGCGTGCGTGCGTGCGTGCGAGAGAGAGAGAGAGAGAGAGAGAGAGAGAGAGAGGAGAGAGTTGCCAGTATCATTTCATTTCATTTATGCCCGTCGTCCCGGTGGAGCATAGGCCATCAACGACTCTTCGCCTTTCGCACTCTGTTCTGGGCTGTTCTGGTCATTCCAGTCCAGTTTGTCCCTTGTTGTTTCAACTCCGCCTCAGTGTCTCGTCTCCCAGCTGTTGCGAGGCCGGCCTCTCTTTCTCTTTCCCTGCGGGTTCCAGGTCAGGGCTTGGCGTGTGGTGTGGATGCTGGCTTCCTGAGGGTGTGTCCGATCAGCCCCACTTCCTTCGCAGTATCTGTTTGGCCACTGGTTCTGTCCCGCACGCTCCCACAGATCTTCGTTTCGGACCTTGTCCTGCCATCGGATTTTGTAGATGCGCCTCAGACAGGTGTTGAAGAATGTCTGAATCTTTTGTTGCATCGTCTGTGTTGTTCGCACGTCTCGCATCCGTAGAGCAGAACTGATTTCACATTGGAGTTGAAGATGCGGAGTTTGGTTCTTATGCCGATTCCTCCAGATGCCCAGATGTTCTTGAGCATGACGAAAGTGCTCTTGCCTTGCCGATTCTGGCTGTGACGTCTCGGTCCGTGCCTCCCTGTTGGTCAACCACGCTTCCCAGGTAGACGAAAGACTCCACCTCCCTGATGGGCTCTCCATCGACTGTGACTGGTGTGTTGGCAGTGGTGTTGATTTTCATCAGCTCGGTCTTCTTCCTGTTAATCTTGAGCCCTGTCCCGGCTGATGTGGTCTCCAAGCGAGTGGTCTTGTCCTGCATCTGGCTGTGGCTGTGTGACAGGAGCGCCAGGTCGTCAGCGAAGTCAAGGTCGTCGAGCTGCGTCCAGAGTGTCCACTGTATACCGTTGTTTCTGCCTGTTGTAGTGGTCTTCATGATCCAGTCAATGACCAGGAGGAAGAGGAACGGCGACAGCAGGCATCCCTGCCGAACTCCGGTCTTCACCTCGAAACTTTCGGACAGGTGGCCGGCGTGGGCAATCCTGCAGTTCATGTCCTGGTAGGTGCACCGGATGAGGGAGATGATCTTCTCGGGGACTCCGTAATGCCTCAGCAGCTTCCACAGCATCTCTCTGTCCACACTGTCGAAAGCCTTCTCATAATCTATGAAGTTGATGTAAAGGGGGGAGTTCCACTCCAGCGACTGCTCCACGATGATGCGCAGGCTGGCGATCTGGTCGGCACATGATTTGTTCTGCCGGAAGCCTGCCTGCTGGTCTCGGAGCTTGGGGGTCGACGGCCTCTTTCATTCTCTCCAGTAGAACCCTGTTGAGAACCTTGCCTGGCGTTGACAGGAGCATGATCCCTCGGTAGTTGCTGCAGTCCCTGAGGTCTCCTTTCTTCGGCAGCTTGATGACGATTCCTTCTTTCCACTGAGCCGGTACCTCCTCCTTCTCCCAGATCTTGCTGAAGAGGCTGTATAGCATGTTGACAGCTGTCTCTATGTCTGCTTTGATGGCTTCTGCTGGTTTTCTCGTCCGGCCCTGCAGCCTTCCCATTTTTCAGAGTCATGATGGCCTTCTTGATCTCTGCCTTTGAGGGTTTGTCACAGCTGATGGGCAGGTCAGTCTCTGCAGGTGGATGTCTGGTGGTGCGTCAGGGGCGGGGCGGTTCAGCAGCTCCCTGAAGTGTTTGCCCATCGTTTTCAGCTGTTCCTCGGTTGTTATCAGTGGGTTTCCGTTCTTGTCCTTCACTGGCTTGTCTGTCTGCTGGAACTTACCCGTCAGCTTCTTGGTCACCAGGTACAGGTCCTGAGTTGCCAGTATAATTTAAGGTTAATCGGACGATAAAATGATTTCAGTCAGTGTGTGTGTGGGGTGTGTGTGTGTGCGTGCGTGCGTGCGTGCGGTGCGTGCGTGCGTGCGTGCGTGCGTGCGTGCGCGCTGCGCGCGCGCGCGGTGTGTGTGTATACTTGTGTGGGTGAATGTGCGCGCGTGCGTGCATGCCTTGCTGCCCCCCTACTTGTTTCTGAAACAGCCTCCTTCTTATCACTTCACAATCTGCCTCGCTCCATTTTCCGTTCGGCTCATTTCATCACAATTTCAACTCTCTCCTTTCCCCAAGCAGACGACGACCCGGTGTTCTTCCTCTTTTTTTTTTTTTAATTTTTTTTTTTAACCCTATCTCGATCAGCAGTCTTAAAAATCGCCAGAGAAGCATTTTCTCTCTTATCTCCCGCTTCCCCCCAGAGAACAGTAATATGCCGACTCTAAGCCACTTTCACCCTCCACCGAGTTTTTGGGCGAAAGTGGCCTAAAAAGCCGCCTTTTCCTGTGGCGGAAGAGAGAGAGAGAATCACCGGCAGACAGACAGAGAAGAGAGAGACAGAGAGAGAGACAGACAGACAGAGAGGCGGGCAGACACACACACAGCATTTTATGGCACGGCTATGCTATGGCACGGCCCCTCCCCTGCGCACAGCA
>JAFLJL010018056.1:0-5000 GCA_018398815.1 Conus ventricosus
CTCCCTATCTTTTGTGTGTGTGTGTGTGTGTGTGTGTGTGTGTGTGTGTGTGTGTGTGTGTGTGTGTGTGTGTGTGTGTGCGCGCGCGCGCGCGCGCGAGTGTGTGTGTGTGTGTGCGCGTGCGAGCGTGTGTGTGTGTGTGTGTGTGTGTGTGTGTGTGTGTGTGTGTAAGAGAGAGAGAGAGAGAGAGAGAGAGAGAGAGAGAGAGAGAGAGAGAGGGTAACCTTCGCCCGTGTGAACAAGTAAGTAAGCTTAGTTCTAAGTGATAGGGGAGGAATGTGCTGTACGCACAGTCGCTGGTGGCAAGTGAATTCGAGCAGAACGCAGCGGTAGGCGTTTTTTGAATGAATATGGCTTTGATCGTCACGGTACAGAGAGTGTGGAGGCAAACTGGGGACGATTGACGACGTAGAAAGAGATGTGTGTTTACGTTTTGAACATAAACAACAGTTACATATACATACATAAGCACTCGTGGTTAACGTCTTTACGGTACACATGCGTAGACAGCACTTTCCACCTCTGCTCCCCTCCCCCTCCCCTCTCCTACTGGCTTCTCTCACCTCGTCCCATTTGCGTTTTCAATATTTTTTTTTCTTTAATAGAAAATAAGTCATTGTCAATTTATTTCAGAAAAGAGAAAATTGTGAAGAAACCATATACGATACTTAAACAGAATTGTAAGGTGACGAAAGTCCACTGAACATACAAATATCGCTCTCTTTCTCTCTCTCATACTCCTACTTACACCCATCCCGAAAACCCTTCTTACACCTTATTATATCCATAATAAAATAATAAGGAATTCTTCTTCTGCTTCAGAATTCTTCTGCATTCAAATAAGAAATGGGTTATATCAAGTTGAAGACCACAGACACAGACAGGGAAGGATTAAAATGTCTTCCCAAGCATGCCTTTGCCCGCAGTCGGTGAATTAAGTGTCTTACTGGGATTGGTCCACGGGATTAATGCATTGTTTCCCCAGGAATAGTCACATCCCATCTGTGTTTGAGCCAGCATCATTTACATATTGTTCCTGTCGTTACTTCTCTTCCCACATTGCATTTGATAGAATATTATTAGCTTCAAAGACAGAAAGAAGTCTATCAAAATCACAGAAGTCCGATTTCCCACAAGCTGCTTCTTTGGCACATACATGAGCCATCTCATTTCCACACAGACTGGAATGGCCAGGAACCCACTGTAACGACACGTCTGAGCCTCGTGTAATAAGCTTATCAATTCAGAAAAGAATTTCTTTTAAAATATCAGGCCTACCTGATAATGATTGATGGTGTAAACCCATGAGAGCTGATTCTAAATCTGAAATGATCACACACACACACCACACACACACACACACACACACACACACACACACACACACACACACACACACACACGACGTGCGCGCACACACAGAGAGACAGAGTGAGGAGAGGAGTGGGGTGGGGTGGGGAGGAAGAATGACGGGTCCAGCCCCTAACAACCCAATGGTTTACCGTCATGGTGTAATGGCTCTAGAAACGCTGGGAAGACAACATGACCATCATGGAGGACGGGACATGTCTGCCTCTCCACACCTCAAACCACCCGGAAGAGGAACATGACATGACCATCATGAAGGATGGCAGATGTTGGCCTCTCCACACCTCAAACCACCCGGAAGAGGAACATGACATGACCATCATGAAGGATGGCGGATGTTGGCCTCTCCACACTTCACACCACGGGGAAGAGGCCAGATGGAGACCAGTGCAGCTGCAGCGATGACTGCACAGATGTCACGACTCTGGGCCAGAGTCTTCACCACAACGAGAGGTGCAAAGGCGCCGGCCCTCCCTGCCAATCAGGCGACGTTACTATTTTGGGTGCCCAGGGTCCACAGCAATGGCGGCACATGGGACAAGATGTCGGTTCGGACCCCTTGTTACAGCCAACAATCATCTTGGCTGTGCGGAAGACAAAGTGAGTCGCGAACCGGAAAGAAGCAAGGTTACACTCCAAATCGTTAACTTTGGTGCCTTTTGTTCCCAATAAATTATCGTTACTTGTATGTCCAGCTGTCTATTCCGTGCAATCCTGTCGGCTTCCTTGCCATGGGCAGAAAGGGACTTCCACGTCAAGCGGTCAAAACGGCCGCCAACTTTTTCTGGGATTCACTGCATGTACCGTGTTGAACGTGCTGGACGTGTGCAGAAGCTCACACGGCGGACCGCCTGCCGAGACTGGGCAGAGGTTTTAAACGGCCTGGACAATCGGCCCCCAAGAAGCTAAAGTAAGAGAGGACAGTGTAGGGCCTGAGTTCCTATCCCAGCACCTGTGCCACCAGCCCGTGGTGGTCGACCTTCACTCCTCAGGCAAGGCCCCTCCCCACTGCCTCCACACCAGACCCCTCCCAACTGCCTCCACACCAGCCCCTCCCCCTGCCTCCACACCAGGCCCCTCCCCACTGCCTCCACACCAGACCCCTCCCCACTTCCTCCACACCAGGCCCCTCCCCACTGCCTCCACACCAGGCCCCTCCCCACTGCCTCCACACCAGACCTCTTCCCACTGCCTCCACACCAGACCTCTTCCCACTGCCTCCACACCAGGCCCCCCCCCCCCCCCACTGCCTCCACACCAGGCCCCCCCCCCCCCCCCACTACCTCCACACCAGACCTCTTCCCACTGCCTCCACACCAGGCCCCCCCCCCCCCACTGCCTCCACACCAGGCCCCCCCCCCCCACTACCTCCACACCAGACCTCTTCCCACTGCCTCCACACCAGACCCCTTCCCACTGCCTCCACACCAGCCCCCCCCCCCCCCCCCCCCCACTGTCTCCACACCAGACCTCTTCCCACTGCCTCCACACCAGACCCCTTCCCACTGCCTCCACACCAGACCTCTTCCCACTGCCTCCACACCAGACCCCTTCCCACTGCCTCCACACCAGACCTCTTCCCACTGCCTCCACACCAGACCTCTTCCCACTGCTTCCACACCAGGCCCCTCCCCACTGCCTCCACACCAGGCTTCTTCCCACTGCCTCCACACCAGGCCCCTCCCCACTACCTCCACACCAGACCTTTTCCCACTGCCTCCACACCAGACCCCTCCCCACTACCTCCACACCAGACCTCTTCCCACTGCCTCCACACCAGACCCCTCCCCACTGCCTCCACACCAGACCCCTCCCCACTGCCTCCACACCAGGCCCTCCCCACTGCTTCCACACCAGGCCCCCCCCCCCCCCACTGCCTCCACACCAGGCCTCTTCCCACTGCCTTGTAACAAAAGGGATTTTGTCCCAGACGGTTTAGAGCTGGGGCCAAAAAAAAAAAAGACACACAGTAGAGAGGTAGTGCGTGCGCAGTTTGCGTGAACAAAAATCGCTCACCTGTTGGGAAGTTGCGGGCTGAAGTTTTAGCTGACACAGTTGACATGTCTTTTGCCTTGTAAAGGTATGTATTGGTTAAGTTTATGGAGATAGGGGGATAGGAGGTTTAATATAATTCATGTATTGGAAACTAAATAATCTTTAGATATGTTGTTGCAGAATTCCAACTCAAGTCTACAGACGTTTTATAACGGGATGAGGTATTTATGTCGTGAATGTGATGTATTCAGTTTGAAATTAATAGTTAGATAAGATGAATGATGTTGTTTCCTACATTCAATAGTTTTACTTAGATGTTGAATGAGGAATATGTTGCTGATGGATAATATCACACACACACACACACACACACACACACACACACACACACACACACACACACACACACACACGCAATCAATGTATGGTCGCTCGAAAATTGATATGCTATTGTGTGATGATTGATGATGATGTATAGTTAATAAGATAAGCATTTATTTTACAGAAGTGTATGTTTGTGTCTATAAATTGTGTCAACTATAATTGCAAATTTATTTGAAATCATTGTGGTTGATATTGCAAGAAAGGGGAGTAAAGGAAATGGTTATGACGAGGATAGTAAAAGGAAATCCTTTCTTGTAAAATGGTATTGATAAGGTTGACAAAGTGGAATTGTGCTTTTGCTGTTCTTGAGGGTAGTGAATCGAAATCTTTTCTTGGATAGTTTCATGTAAAGGTATGGTGTCTATGTTGTGTTTGTCTGCTTAGGATAAGAATTTTCATGGCCTGTGGATGGACTTTGGGGAAGAAGGGGAGGTTTGCAAAAGGCAAAAGGGTTCATGGCCATGGACACTGAAAGAGAGGAGGAACACGTATTAAAAAACTGTCACTGTGCAGGCTTCCAGTGCCAGGGACTGAGCACGGGGTATTGGTGCCAGGAAATGGGCACAGACAAACTGTCAAGTTTCGACAGGTTACGGGCGTAATTTCTTCCAGGAACTGGGACGAAATGTCAGACAGTCGAAGAATGCCCGAGAGCTACTTCAAGAGCTGCCTGGTGTGAGGTGCAGCAGGAACAAAAAAAAACGGTGTCTTCGCCAGGGTGGTGAAGTTAATCTTCTTTCCCCTCCTCTGTCCATACCCAGGCCATAACCGCAAACAAAACTTACTCCTTTTATTAATAAAAGGGTGTGGCTTAACAAGTTTTCATCCTTAGTTTCCTTTCCAGTGGGAGAACGCGTTTGTCTGATTTGGAGTGACAGAGAGTACAGATAGCAGGCACACATACAAGCATGAATACATAATCTTTATTCTGTCTATCTGGGACTTTCTTTACATGCCTCCACACCAGACCTCTTCCCACTGCCTCCAGACCAGACCCCTTCCCACTGCCTCCACACCAGACCTCTTCCACTGCCTCCACACCAGACTCTTCCACTGCCTCCACACCAGGCCCCCCCACTGCCTCCACACAGACCTCTTCCTACTGCCTCCACACCAGGCCCCCCCCCCCCCCCCCACTGCCTCCACACCAGACCCCTTCCACTGCCTCCACACCAGGCCTCTTCCCACTGCCTCCACACCAGACCTCTTCCCACTGCCTCTACACCAGACCCCTTCCCACTGCCTCCACACCA
>JAFLJL010018056.1:10000-22500 GCA_018398815.1 Conus ventricosus
ATAATGTTCTGAATAACTACGGTAAGTTATTGTTGAATCTTTGCGTTGCTTTTGATTTGTATATTATGAATGGTGTATGTCAGGGCGACCGCCATGGTTGCTATACATACATTTCAGACAGTGGGAGCAGCGTTAATGATTATTTCCTCGTATCTAAAGATTTTTTCTCCACTTTTTGCGATTCATGTTATTTGTTTGTTTCAGAACGTATTGAATCCGATCATTTACCTGTTGAATTTCATATTGACTTAACAACGAAACATAGTGATAAGTCAACGGAGAATGTTGAGGCGACTGTAATTGAAAAGTTTGTATGGAGTGATGATTATGTTTCGACTTACAGAGCCAATTTGTGTAATCCAGAAATGTGCTCAAAATTAAATGAGGCTGTAGAACTGATCAATGTTGATGTAAATAAAGCTTTAGATTTGTTTAATGAATGTATTAAAAACAGTGCTGAATGCATGAAAAAACGTGTGGTGATAAGAAACGGCGCTAAAAAGGAAGATTGGTTTGACAGTGACTGTTTGGTAATGAAAAGAAAAACGCTAAAATTATTGAGAATATGGCTTCGTACTTTGGACGATAGCGATAGAAGTGAGTATGTCATTGCAAGAAGAGAATATAAAAATCTTCAAAAGCAGAAGAAAAAGATGTTCAATAAAAACTTGTTAGATCACATGATGAGATCTCTTCCTTCACAACAGGAGTTTTGGAAAACATTAAAAAGAGCTTCATTTAAAAGAAAATATACTAAGAATAATATCTCCCTGGATACATGGTATGAGCACTTTAAACATTTGCTAGATAAAGATATTTTAAGTGATGAAGAGCTTTCTGAAGTTATCGATGAGGGAGAAGACGAGTATTTCAATCGCCCCATTTCTAAAGAAGAAATTCTATTTGCCATGCGGAAAATTAAAACTAACAAATCGGCAGGACCCGATTCTATTACTGGTGAATTGTTGAAGTATGCTGGACCTCAAGTCGTTGATTTTTTACTAGCTCTTTTTAATCGAATTTTTGATGATGGTATCTTCCCAGAAGACTGGACAGTCTGTAACTTTGCCCTTATTCAAGAAGGGCGACGTAGATAACCCTAATAATTACAGAGGTATCTCTTTGGTTGACGTTAGTAGCAAAGTGTATAGTACTGTTATTAACAACAGATTGCAGGAAGGGATTGAACATAATAACATCACGGGAGAGCATCAGGCTGGGTTCAAAAAGGGTTACTCTACTGTCGACCATATGTTTACTCTTCTTGCGTTTGTTCAGAAACAATTTTCATTAAATCGTAAATTTTATGTTGCATTTATTGACTTTGAAAAGGCCTTTGACTCCATCAATCGGAAGCTCTTGTGGTCTATATTATTAAAAAATGGTGTCAGAGGGAAATTATTTGGCTGCATTAGAGCCATGTACAAAGTTGTTAAGACTAGGGTAAGAAGTGGCTCCAATCCGACAGATTATATTAATTGTTCTGCTGGGGTTAGGCAAGGTGATGTTTGTAGTCCTGCGCTGTTTTCTGTATTCATTAATGAGCTTGCCATTGAGGTTATCAATAATGGCCTTCATGGTGGACGATTTCCAGAAGATGTGTTAGAATTATTTATCCTACTATTAGCAGATGATGTTGTTTAGGTTTCAGAAACGATAGTTGGCTTGCAACGTCAGTTAAATAACCTGAGCAGGGCTGCCTCTTCATTAGAGTTGAAAGTGAACATGAATAAAAGCAACATCGTGGTGTTTAGAAAGGGAGGTTATTTGGCGGCAAGGGAAAGATGGATGTATGACAGACTTACTATACCTGTGCTGAATGTATATAAATATTTAGGGATCTATTTTTCTACACGCCTAAGTTTTACCTTTGCCTGTAAAGATCTTGCTTGTAGAGCAAAGAATGCTTTGATATGTGTAATGAAAAGATTAATTGCTTTGAATAACAATTCGCTTGAGTTATTTCTTAAAATCTTTGATTCCCAAATACAGCCTGTTCTGATGTATGGGGCCGAAATTTGGGGGTTGGATAATGCCGTTGTTCATTGTGAGGCAGTGCATTTATTTGCTTTGAAGAGGTTTTTAGGTTTTGACAGGCGTATTTCTAATGATTTGGTATATGGGGAGACTAATAGATATCCATTGTTTATTTGTGCAGCCATTAGATGTATGTGGTATTGGTTAAAGCTTTTACAGATGGAGCATTATAGATTGCCTCGTAAGTCTTATGAAATGTTGTTCGTATTGGATGTAAAGGGAAAAACAAACTGGGTTTCAAATGTACGTCTGTGTCTGTGTAAGCATGGATTTGGGGATGTCTGGCTGTCTCAGGATGTTGGAAATCAAAGCCAGTTTATTCGTGTTTTCCGACAAAGGTTGATTGACTGCAGATGGCAAATGTGGGACGATCATATCCAAAGTAGTGGACGTTATGATTTGTACAGAAATTACTCTAGTTTTCATTGTACTCAGCCTTATTTGAAATTTGATTTGGATATGCATCTGAAAAGATCAATTGCTAAATTCAGAGTTGGTGTTTCGGACATAAGGACTCATTACTTAAGATACAGACAGCATAGACAAAATGACTTGGTATGTCCATTGTGTATGCAAGGTGAGGAAAATGAAATACACTTTATGTTCCTTTGTCCAGCTTTAGAAGACATTCGTCAGAAATTTATCCCACAGAAATATTATAGGCGCCCATGTATGTTTCGTTTACAGTTGCTAGTTAGCTCTAACAGTTATAAGGTTATTAGGAATTTAGGTATGTTTCTGTTTAAGGCGTTTAAGATCAGAGAAATAATGACGTCTTAGGAGTTGTGTTCTGTTGTTTTTGTTTCCTGATAAATCATTCGTTTCTTACATTTAATGTTAATGATTATGCTCATTCCCCTTCAAATGGGCCAATGGCCTTACTGAATAAAAATCTGAAGTCTGAAGTCTCTCTCTCTCTCTCTCTCTCTCTCTCTCTCGCTCTCTCTCTCTCTCTCTCTCTCTCTCTCTCTCTCTCTCTCGCTCTCTCTCTCTCTCATCCCCTTCCTCACTCAGCCCTCTCCCCTCCCCTTCTTTCGCTTCAGTACGCACGCATGTAAATACACACACACACACACACACAGAGGCCCAGCGCACGCACGCACGCACGCACGCACGCACGCACGCACGCACGCACGCACGCACGCACGCACGCACGCACGCACGCACACACACACACACACACACACACACACACACACACACACACACACTATTACAGACGCGCAGTAGTGCGGCAAAGGCTAATCGACTTTTTCTGACACATAACTGCGACCAATTCATGCTCTCTTGGTTAATTCAGCCTTTGCATGCACACACGCACGCACGCACGCACGCGCTTCCGCGCACATGTAGAGAGAGAGAGAGAGAGAGGAGAGAGAGAGAGAGGGGGGGGAGGATAGGTGGAAAGAGGGAGGGAGGAGAGTCTGTCCCCTTTTGAAGGGACTACGGTATGGTTATCGCACTTCAAACAGCAAGGCAAAAGACGTCAAACGACAACGTGAAGCCGACAAATAAGCACACAAAATATAAGCAAAGATCGTCAGTTATTTATTTCCCTACGGACCAGGATGTATGCGCCTCTGAAAGGCCTTGTATAAACATATGTAAACATTCTTGTTTTCCAGAGAGAGAGAGACAGACAGAGAGAGAGAGAGAGAGAGGAGAGAGAGAGAGAGAGAGAGAGAGAGAGAGAGAGAGAGAGAGAGAGAGAGACAGAGAGAAAGGAGAGAACGAGACACACACACTCACACTCACACACACTCACGCACACGCACACACACACACACACTCACACTCACACACACGCGCGCGCGCGCGCGTATCCACGGCGCCCAAGCCATGAGTTTTAATGGGTTGATCATGAACACTGCCACGATGGCTCACAGTACATTCGCCTGCAGGCTTCTAGACGCCCTCAGCCAACGTGGAAAACAAACACACAGTGTTTGGGACTACAAGGGAGAGAAGGGGGGGGGGGGGGGGGAGGGGGTGTATATTGTTTTATTCATACAGGCGATACTGTCTCTTCAAGGGCATCTGTCGTAGGCTTACAACAAACGATGAAGGCGGCAACGTTGGTCTGCCTTGAGCTCATAGTCGGTCATAATCAATTCACAATGCTCACCGTTAATTAATGGCGTGTCCCAGTCAGAAAGCCCTGAACTGGCAGCAAATTCAAATGAACGTTGGTGTTGAATTTCTCATCATTTCCTTTCCTTGGTCGACTAGGCGTGCGAGCGTGCGTGCGTGCGTGCGTGCGTGTGTGCGTGTGTGTGTGTGTGTGTGTGTGCGTGAGTGTGTGCGTGCGTGTGTGCGCGCGCGTGCGAGCGCGCGCGTGTCTGCGCATGTGTTAGCGCGCGGACGTGTGCGTCTGTCTGTTTCCATTTTTTAAGCTAATTTAAATCTAAACTTGGATTTTATAACACTGATGAATATAACAGTAGTAACTTAAAACACCGCTACAGTTGTAAGCGATAATTTCTGGAACACACACACACACACACACACACACACACAGTACTTCCCCGCCAGGAATACACGCAGACACACGCGCACACTTAGAAAAAAGAAAAAAAAAAAGGTGATGCTCAGAATGGAGAGGGGGGGGGGGGGGGACACCGACAGGCCGGGGGTTCCGTTGGGGAACAACAGCAGAATCTCATGACCTTCCCATGGCTGACCTCCGCGGGACATTGGGGCCAGAGACACGTGCAACACGACCAGGCAAACAACCCACCAAACACCATGGCCTCGTCCTCATCCTATAATTATTACCATTTGCTGGCGCAGGGAAAAGAACCCACAGCAACATGGCAGTGGTCCCTGTCAAGGCAGTGATTTAAAAAAATCTACCTGGACAGCGCCACTAAAAATCCGTTTTAGTAGGTCAACTATGCTGATAAAATTCATTTTGATAAGCCAACTACATCAGATAAAAATTCATTTCGTTGAGTCAACCAAAAATCCATGTTGACGGGTCAACTGAAAAAATGATTTACTTCGATGGGTCAGCCGAGTCATATAAAAAAATTCAATCCGATAGGTCACTTTAAAATAAAATTTGACAAATAAAGTAAGAGTCAACTAAGTTTGATAAGAAATCGGTTTGATAGATCAACTACAAATCTACATCGATACAACTAAAAATTCCCCTTTGATCGGTCATCTACGTCAGCTAAAAACTCGTTCTGAGAAGTCCACTAAAAATCCGCATGAGTAGGTCAGCTAAAATCTAATCATGTTGATCAACTACGCCAACCAAAAATCTACACTGATAGGTCAATCAAAAATCCACTGGTGAGTCAATTAATACCTGCTGCGACAGGTCAACTAAATGTCCATAATGATATATATAATTATAAACAAAGCTTGCTCTTATGTCTTAGATTGAAGAAATAGGGGGAGATAAGCATTCGTATCTGCAGTGGTAGATAATTCTGCCAAGCTAACAGTATGTGCCTGAGTGGGTGAATGGGGAAAAATAAAATAAAATAAATGCTTCTCGAAATGAGCCTTCAGCAAGCTTATAATCTCCAAGGGGGAGACAATCTCCAATAGGGAGGAAACTCACTAACAATATAACTCCTGGTCAGATACCGATATTTCGAAACCTGATTGTTTCTCCTCAGTGACCGCGGAAAGTGGTAACGCGACTCCTCTGCCTTTCCGGTTTTAAGAAGAATGCTATCCCAGAAAAGGCTGGTGTGCAATACCGTAGTATGTTTGTTGAGTTTTCAAAAAAACAACCAAAGGTGCCACCTAAGAAGCAAAAGAAAATCATGAAAGAGCAAAACAAGCTACATTTTCTTGTGAAAAGTAGAAAAATATAAAAAGATAACCTCTTAAGACACAAGTGCTGAGGGCCAGTTCTATACTGTTCAAAAAAAGAAACGCAAAATGCCAAGCTGCCGATTTGAAACACAATTTATTGAAGCTCAGTGTGACAACACGTTTAATGTGAAAATGACAAAAACAGGTCATCAGTAGGACAGAAGTCTCCCCTGTAATGCTGTGGTAAAGAACCAGCCCCAGACCCTCAGGGAAATCGCCAGGCCGGTTCCAAAGTCAGTAACGGGTGTGACCCCCTCTGGCTGCAATGGTAGCCTGGCATCTGCGGGGCAATGAAGCAATAATGTTCCTGATTGTCTGCTGTGGGATGGCCGCCCACTCGGCCTGCAATGCCCGGAACAGTTCATTTGGAGTCGCTGGGGCGTTGGCCCTCACTCTCAGGCGTCTGTCCAAAACGTCCCAAACGTGCTCAATAGGATTCAAATCCGGGGAAAGAGAGGGCCAGGCCAGGGTGTTGATGTTGTTGGCGGTAAAGAAGGCTGTGGTCAGGCGTGCTGTGTGGGGCCTGGCGTTGTCCTGCTGGAACACGGCCCTGGGAGTGGCCATTAGAGGCAGGACGTGTGGCTGAACAATGACCTGGACGTACTGCTGGGCTGTCAGGTGACCTTCCACGCGCACCAGCTGGCTCCTGCCTGTGTTGCTGATGGCCCCCCATACCATGACATTGCCGCCACCATGCGGAGGTGCCTCATTGACGCAGTTCTGCTGGTTGCGTTCATTAACCCGGCGGTAAACCCTTCGCCTCCTGTCATGGCGCTGCAGCAGAAACTGTGACTCGAAACCAAACGCCCAAAGGGTTTTTCTTCTGTGGGCTCCCATTGCAGCTTTTGGTCAGGGGGTTTTGTTCCCCTTGCCTTCCCCCAAAAGAGGCCTTTTTCCGGCCATCCGGGTGGGGGGAACCCCCCCCGGTGCCCGGGCGTGGCGGGCCGGAACACAGATGCACCAACCCGTTGGCCTTTGACTGGCCACCCCGGGGCACGTAAATGGACCTGCCCCTTGAACACCCGCCCGGAAGGTATGGGGGGAAATTGCGGGCCAATTTCACCCCCTCCCAAACCCCCAGGGCTTTTTTCTTTTGGGGGAAAACTGTTTTTTTTGGAGGGTCTCCCGGGGTTCCAAAAGCCCCGGTTTTAATGCCAAAGCCATTGTTTGTAAATGAGTTTTTTTGGGAAAAACCGGCCCCCCGGTTTGCCGCCCCCTCCCCAAAAGCAGGGGGAAAGTACAACTGAATCAAATCAAGGGACCAACATTTTTTGGGTTTTCCCCGGGGTTTCCCCCAGGTTTAAAAGCATTTTCCTTTCTTTTTTTCCTTTTTGGGGGGGAGATCCGGCGAGGGGGTTTTTGGACGCTGTGTTGGGGCAGATTGTTTTCCGTTAATTTTTTTTGGTAACGGTCTTTTCCCCTCCCCCGGGGAAGGGGGGAATGTTTGTTCCAATATTGGAAATTTTTTTTTTGGGGATTTTTTTTAAAACCGGAACCCCTTTCCTCTTTTCCCCTCCCTTCCTGGGGGGGGCCCCCTTTCCAGCCAGGAAGCGTTTTTTGGGGGAAGTTCTTTCGGGGTTATATCTTTCGAAAGGGAAAAATTCTTTTTTTGGGGGGTTTGTGGGTGAAAAATTTATTTGGACTGGGGAACGTTGGGGTTTTCCGCCTGTGTCCCTTTTTTTGCCCCTTCCAACCTTGGCCAAATATTGGAAAATGGACGGGGTTACACTGCAAACCGGGTCTCTTCTTTTTTTTTTGGGGGTGCAGGGGGTTGGGTTTTCCCTACCAAAATTTCGCAAAAAGGGGGCATTACGGAAAAAGGCGGGCAATACCTGACATAAAAGACTTGTGTTTCACTTCCTGTTTTCTTTTTTTCCCATCCAAACCGGAACATCAATTCAGGGGAAGTTTTTAAAAATAGACTTGGAAGCGGGGAAAAAAGGCTTTCTTTCGCCGGTGGATACAAGGGACTTTCGGCCCTGGAAAAGAAACCCCCCCCCCGGGGCCCCAAAATTTTCCCCCCTCAAAAAAACCCCCAAAAATTTTCACGTTGTTTTCTAAAACGGAAACAAAAAAACCCAAATTAAGGGTCAAAAAGAACATGTGTACTCTGGAAGTTTTCTCCAAAGGGATAATCTGCGCTTTTTTGGTGTGCCACAGAAGAACAATTCAGAGCTTGACCCCCTTCCCAACGGGTTGTTACACACAAACGTGTGGAACCCCGAAGCAAGGACATAGATACATTGCACGATCAGATGGGCGAAGCAAAAAAGGCCACCCAAAGCCATGATTGTCATTTCATCGGGGGGGGACAAGATGGCAGTCATCCAACCGGGAGTACCGACCAATTGGGGGGGCAAGGGTTAGAGTGGCCAAACCTCCCCGGAAGCGGGCCCGCCCGTTCGGAGGCGAAGAAAGAGGGGAAGGTTGCTTTTTTCGGGGAGGAAGCTAAGGTGGTGCCAAGGCCGATCCCAAATTTACGCGAAGTGCGCAGCAACAACTGACGTCGACCGGAAACGTCAACCAACCCCGGCCAGGGAACACCCAATGCAACGCATCACTCGCGGGGGTCCTGGGGGCACGGTCACGACTCAGGGGGGGCATGGGGCGAGGTAAGTTCCCTCGCTCCAAAAGGGACGGTAACGGGCGCGCGAGGGGGATAGGGCAGTGCACATGATATCGGCAGTCACGGGGGGGTTAGGGCAGTACCCGGGGGATAGGGCATACACGGGGTGGTGCGGTAGTGCACGGGGTGGCCGGCGTGCTGTGATGGGAAAAGGCACGTGGTGGTGAGAGCACCGCAGGGGGTACTGTCAGTAGTGCTCGTGGCGTGTCTAGTGCTCGTGGCAGGCGTAGTGTTTGGGCGTGTCAGAAGTGGGGGGGGGTGGGGTGGGGGTGCTTGTGGGGGTGGGGGTGGCACCGTGTGTTAGGACGAGCGCGTTGCGGTGCGCAGTGCCCGTGCTGGGGGGTTGAAGCAATGTGCTGGGGGCCACGTGATCAAAAATGGTGGCAGCGACACATGGAGAAAACGTGCTCAGCCCGCTCCGCCGTCCCCCCATCAACAAGTGCCCGGCAACAACCCACCAAGCCCGGCGATCAAACGGATTAACCCATAGACAGGCAGGGTCATTTTGTGAATTTTCCCCCTTGTATTAATGTAAAAAACTGTACTCTAAACAAGTGATAGTCATTCTGATTTAGTTTCTTTTTTGATATTGTTTGTTAACTGAAACCTTGTGGTAATACCTTTGATTTAAGGGTGTTTTTCTATAGCAAGTTTGTTGCCCCCCCAAAAACTTTTTCCACTGGAAAAATTTCGGGCGGCGTTTTGCCCCAGTAAAAATCATTGATGCTTTGTGTCGGGTCGAGTTAAATTGTTGAAATTTGTTGCTTTTAGATTTGCAAATTGTGTTAAATCGGGGTAAAGATATTCTTTTACGGGGTTTTTGTTTTCCCAGAAAAGGGGACCGTTGAGCCAAATGGAAAAAAAAGACGGCTTTGTTTTTTTGGGGGAAATTTCTCGTTACAGAAATCTGATTTCTGTTTAGATAGTTGGTGATTTAATGCCAGAAATTTGTGATCAAAAACTCAATAAATTTTAAATTTATTCCCCCCTTTTTATTACGATGTCATGGAAAAAACATTGTGTTGGGGGGTTGAAGGGGAAATCAAAGATTTTGGGAAAAATTTTTGGGAATTCCTTATTAAATATGTTTTTCAGTTTTAAATTTATCATGTCAAGGGTTTTTGCCCCAGGGCCTTTAAATTAGTTTAATTTTCGCCACATGGGGTGCAGTGTGATAGATTTGGCTTCAGAAATATGTTTTTAACACGTCTTTTGATTTATCTCCCCGATAAAATTTACCAGGCTTTACCTGTGGAAACAATGGAAAAATGTTTTACGGAAAATGATCAACAGAATTGTGATGTTTAAAAAAGGGAGTACTGAAATCGCATCAATGGTCTGATTAAAAGCATTTTAGTCAAAAGAAAAAGTCCCGGGACACTTTAAACAAGTCTCGATGTTTATAGGCTCGATATGACATTAAAATTCTTTTAAACATTTACAAGTTCCGTGCAGCCCTGCCGTGCTGATCAGAAAAGTAGGAACAGGCAAAAAAAAAAGCAGCTGGTTTTACGGAATGGAAGAAAAAAGAGAAAGGTAAGACATCGTTATGGCATTTTAAAAGGTTAAAGAAATATAACCATAAAGAAAGAACCCTGTTTAAAGAAAGGAAAGAAAATTAAAAATTACTTTAAAAAAAGAAAATGATTTTGATCAAGCAATTAGAAAATTGCAGCGTCCCCTTTAAAGATCCTAACTGTTTTGGGAAACAATCCGATCAGTGAAAAGAAAATCGGCTATTTATAACACAAAACATTTAGAAAAAATGGTATAAAAACTTTCTTTGTGTATTCAATGAAACAAAGGGGAGGGAAAAGACGGGGGGAATTGATGTCACGGGAAAATACTAATGAAACACATCAAAAAATGTTTAATAGCCCTTTTTTCCCGGCGGATTGTCGCCTTATGGTAAACTCAAAGCCGGAAAAGCGCAGGGCCAGACAAAAACGTCACTGAAATGTTTTTAAAAATGCTGATCCCATTTTTTGATTCCCGTTTTTTTATTTAATAAGCGTTTGATAGGGGTCTTTCCCATTGAATGGTTAAATTTATTTTTGACCCTTTTCATAAGAAAGGGGAGTAAAAACCAGCCGACAATTTCGTGGTATTTGCCCTAACAAGTTTGGGATAAAATTTAACACATATTCAAAAAAAAAACAACAAATGGGGAAGAAGAAAGCAAATCATTGAAGAGAACAGGGGTTTTGGCGGGTACAGTATGTCGATCATATTTTCACATTTTAGCAATTTTTTTAAAATTTTTGCAAAAAGAACTAACAATGTTGCTTTTGTCGATTTCAAAGGGTTTTATTTAGTAAAAAGAAATGGCCTGGGGGTAATAGGAAAAATGGTGTAAAAGGGAAATGTATAATGCCCTTGAAGCATATACCCCAAATGTTTTGGCAGTTTTGACAAATGTAATTTTCTGATTGCTTTTAATGTCCAGAGGTGGAAACAAGGCTCCTGAGTCCCCAATTATTTTTTTCTTTATAAATGAATGGGGTACTGATTTTCAAAAGGGGGGAAAACATGGTATTTAGTTAAAACCTGGGGCTCTGAAAAAATTTCTATTGTTATTTGCGGGTGATGTTTTCGTTGTCTGTACATCATTGGACTTCAAAACAATAAAATGTTTAAAAGAGAAACGCCGTTTTTGGGTTTTAACTGTTAAATTGAAAAGACAAAAGAAATGATTTTTAGGAAGGGGGGACATTTAGCCTCTGTAAAATTGGTACTTGGGAAAGTGGTTTTTAAAGAATTTTCCCTTTAAAAAAATTGGGCATGCTCTTTACGACAAAAATTAAATGTAAGTTCTGCTCTTCGGACCCCGTAGAAAAGGGAAAAGGGATTATAAAACAAAAATCTTTGAAAAAAAAAGGATCATAGATGCCGTTTTTTCGGGAAACTATTTGATTCGCAAATTGAAAAATATCTTAACTTTGCACTGAAGTCTGGGGTCTAAAAATGTTTTAGACAAATCGAATGTACACCCCTTTGCCATAAAAAGTTCCCAAATGTCCCCCCCATGCCTCAAAAAATCTGGTGTTTGGGGAAACCGGAAGATACCCATTATTTAACATCAATAAAGTGTATCAAAAACTGGTTAAAACCGTGTCCTGCCCAGTCAAAAATATGTGAAGCTTATAAATGCTGTACGGCAGCATGAATTTGTCACTTTAATTGGGCATCAAAATACAAAAAATTTTGACGAAAAAAGGGGTTTGGATGTTTGGTTTTGTCAGGGTTGGGTGTGAATCTGCCTTTATTTCTAGGTTGAAAAAAGCTTATTTCCGTTTTAAACGAACTGGCATTTGATTGGGGGATAAGATAAAAAAGATGGTTTCACTCTTTTAAAAAGTCTTTGAACCTGAAAAATATTTTTATGTGTTTCTAATGTGGCAAGGACAGCTTCTCAAATTTCGACTCCGGTTTGTGGCCTTTTAAAAAGGTTTTTAGTGGTTTCGAAATACCAAACGATATTAAAAAGCCCCTTTATGTGGAAAGGATTCGAAAAAGAAAATTGTTTTTTTTTTACTGTCCATTATGATAATCCGAAAAAGTGCCATATGGAACCCTTCCCCCCAAAATTCCCCCTCAGAACAAAAAAATGAAAATCCTTTCCCTTAATGAAACTGTTTTAAATCTGTTGAAATTTATAGCACGGCAATGAAGTAAGAAAGATAAGTTGAATTTTGTATAACTTTAACTTTTAAAAAAAAAATTAGTCAAGATGACCCGTATCAATGGTGTGTGCGTCGGTTGTGTGTGGGGGTGTTTGTGTGTGTTGTGTTTGTGTGTGTGTGTGTGTGGGTGTGTTTGTTGCTGTTGTGGGGCGCCCACTTTTTGTGTGGTGAGTTTTTGCATGTGTGAAAAACATAAACAAAATTGAAAAAGTGCAAACAATTGTTATGTTCACCCCCTTTTTTAAGGGGTTAATGCTATCAATAAACATTTTCATTTTCATTGTCATTGTCTCCTCTCCTCTCTCTCTCTCTCCTCCTTCTCT
>JAFLJL010018056.1:27500-34543 GCA_018398815.1 Conus ventricosus
GTGTGTGTGTGCGTGTGTGTGTGTGTGTGTGTGTGTGTGTGTGTGTGTGTGTGTGTGAGTGTGTTCATTTATAAATGGGCATCTGGTTCAATTCAGGGAAGATTAAAGGCTGCGGAAGAAGGGGATGGGTTCCTCCTTCGATCATAGACACGATGAACCGCTGACAGTTCAGTATCCCCATGGCCCAATATGCTCTGGAAACTTTGATCTTTTGACCTTTTAGTATCAGGCACAGACAGATCTGGAAATATTGAGTAACAATTTTCGTTCGGATGGATAGATTCAATAAAACCATGTGCAAAAGCCAGTATGTTGTGTTGTGGTTTTGCATCTCACAGTTTGTACGATGTACTTTCCTTACAAAAATCCCCCAATGATTTTCGTACTTCTTTTTCTTGTTCGTTTGTTGATTAATTCAATGTGTTCTTTCCTGTCTATCGGGTTGACACCTAAAGGTTACCGTACTGGCAATATGTGTAGCTTGCGAGAACGTGCAGTGAAAAAAGTCACTTGCCTGCTGGGGGAGAGGGCGGGGAGGGTGAGTGAGTATGACGGGCGGGAGGGGGGGGGGGGCGCTTTCAAGCCTTGAGCGTCTGATCTGAGTCCACAGGGATTTGAGCTCACAACCCCTCTGCCCCTCTGCTGAACGTGATAATCCTTTGCCTGCGGACCCCCCCCCCCCCCCCCCCCCCCGGGGCATTGTACACGTGGAAGCCTCTGACAGGGCGCAGTGAGCTTGGCGACTCGTCTTACATACATCGGGCATTGCGTTGATCCACGTGACGTCCAGCGCCCTCTGTGTGCTGCAAGTCTCTCTCTCTCGCTCTCTCTCGCTCTCGCTCTCTGTGATAATTTTTTCTCTATTAACTTGTTTTTGTTTTGTTTTGTAGCTCCTGCTTTGAGGACACACCTATTACAGATCAGTCACTGTGACGCTCATTGAACTGGCAACAAGGCCAACGACTCTGACGCTACAATGAACTGCTTGAAGTGCAGTAGACCGTCACTGCTTTGGCTTTTCACATGAGGCAATACTATCCCCCGTCCGCCCCCCCCCCCTCACCCCCCCCCCCCCCCCCCCCCCCCACTCCCTGCTACTCAGCACTCTGCTTATCATCGCTCGTCACTAAGCAAGCAACCAACCAGAACAAACCAAAGCAAACCAACCAAAATCACCCTAACCAAATGAACAAGCGAAACGCGCCAGTAAGAAAGGTCACTGACCTGTGTCAGAGCTGGTGGATGACCTTTGTCAGAGCTGGTGGATGACCAGATGACCTTTGTCAGAACTGGTGGATGACCAGATGACCTTTGTCAGAGCTGGTGGGTGACCTTTGTCAGAGCTGGTGGATAAACTTTGTCAAAGCTGGTGGGTGACCTTTGTCAGTGGATGACCTTTGTCAGATCTGGTGGGTGACCTTTTTTCTTTTCTTTTTCTTTTTGCTGTCCCAGCCTCTGCGCCACCTCAGAGGCAGTGCAACCACGCCGCTCATTCCGAAACCCCGTCCACAGCCACAGCCCGGTCGGCCCCGCCGCAGCCCAGACACCGGTGGGTGACCTTTGTCAGACCTGGTGGTGACCTTTGTCGGTGGGTGACCTTTGTCAGTGGATGACCTTTGTCAGATCTGGTGGGTGACCTTTGTCAGACCTGGTAGGTGACCTTTGTCAGCGGATGACATTTGCCAGACCTGGTGGGTGACTTTTGTCTGACCTGTGAGTGACCTTTGTCAGACCTGGTGGGTGACTTTTGTCAGTGGGTGACCTTTGTCGGTGGATGACCTTTGTCAGGGATGACCATGGCCCGTGGGTGACCTTTGAAAGGCCGGGTGGGCCCAGAGGACAGCACCTAGTCCCCCGTCAGACGCCGTGAGTTCCAATGCCCATGTCGCCCAACATGAAGACTGCCATTGTCGCCGCCTGTTTTCACGTGCTGTGGATCGTTCTTGTGGTGTCAGTTGGACCTCACCCCTCTCTTCCCTCTCCTCTCCTCCACGGGTCAGCTGTCCCCTCTGTTGCACTGCCTGTGGTCCTTTGGTGGACATCATGCTTCGCGTGAATGTGACTGTGAGCAACGGAGCCAAATGGTAATGCAAGAGATTTCTAAAGACTGAAAACAGAAACAGCTCCCCCCCCCCCCTTCCTTCCCCCCCCCCCCTTTTTTTTTTTTTTTTGCTTTTCTTTTCTTACATCAACATCCTGGTTTATTGTTGGTGCTGCTGCCGCTGCTTTTTGTAAATACATGAAATGCTGCTGGAAGACAGGGTTGACCTATACTGAGAGGCAATGAAAACGCAATCCCCATTTCGTCCCCGAAAAATGTCACCTCAGCCAAAATAATGTGAATTATGCACGAGGCATGCAACCTAGCACGCGTATGTTGTATTGCGACGATCTGTATTGACAGGCACAGTTGGGTTCATGACGTCATGAGTAAACCACTCCAACACATCTTTTACTGATAACTGCAAAACACGTGCAACACAGGCATACTGTGATTGCATGCAAACAGCCCATGACTGTCCCCTATAAAAACACACATTGGCGTTTTACTGACACTCGTACGCACCATGCCGCGGTTAACTACAGACCAGAGAAATCAAGCCATTGGCATGCTGAGGGCAGGCACTGCTCACATCAGGGCCGCACAACATTTCAATGTACACCCATCAACCATAACCCGTCTTGCGACTCGGCACCAAAACACTGGAAGTGTAAACGACCGTCCACGCCCAGGCGTCCAACGTGTGACGACGGCACGACAGGACCGCTACATTGTCACGCAGCACCTCCGGAATCGTTTCCAGCCAGCTGCACAAACAGCCCGCAACATCAACACTATTGGGACTAGAGAAAGACCAATCAGCAGCCGTACCGTGCGTCGGCGTCTGGCAGCAGCAGGGCTACGGGCACGTCGACCATACCAAGGTCAGATCTTAACCCATCGCCATCGACTAGCACGCCAGCGATGGGCTGCCGCAGGTGGCTTTCTGGGGAACAGGGTTTGGGGGAATGTTGTTTTTTTCGGATGAATCCCGGTTCAATGTCTCTTTCCCGGATGGCCGTGATCGTGTGTATCGACGTCAGGGTGAACGTTTTGCGCAACCCTGTGTCATTGAGCGAGATCGTTATGGGGGTGGAGGGGTAATGGTCTGGGGTGCCATAAATGCTCAATTTCGATCGGAGCTTGTGTTTGTGCCAGGCAACTTGACGGCAAGGCGTTGTATTGACACTGTTCTTGAGCCAGTTCTTCTTCCTCTCTGGAGACAGCATGGTGGCAACAGACTAGTGTTTCAGCAGGACAATGCTCGACCCCACACAGCCGTTCTCACACGAAATTTCCTTCGGGACAGCAATGTGGATGTCATGCAGTGGCCCTCCGTGTCCCCAGACATGAATCCCATTGAACATTTGTGGGACGAACTTGGACGACGTGTGCAAGGTCAGCAGAATCCATCAACTACCGTTGCTGAGCTCACCCAAGCATTGCAGCATCACTGGAACGTGATACCGATCCGTATCATCCGTCGTTTGTGCGCTTCAATGCCCCAACGTTTGCAAGCTTGTGTTCGTGCTCAAGGGGACACACCAGATATTGACAGTGTATCCCTTCTGTCGCGCCTAAATGGGCTTCACTTCAGGCGAATGTGCACCTGTTATAGGCAAACTAATGTACAGTGGTCGCACTTTTGTCACACGTATTTGTTTTGATGTGTGTTTGTTTCATTTCAATAAAATTGTCAGTTGACAATGGAATTGCGTTTTCTTTGCCTCTCAGTATATATACCTAACAGAAAAGTTGAAGAGGCTTGTTTTACTTTTGTACTGTCGGCACAGGTTTCTTTTTTAAATTTCAGTAACTAATTCCAGAAACACTGTTGAAGGCATCCACCACTTCTTGTTGATCTCACTGGCTTTATATCGTGGGGAGGGAGGGGTGGGGGCGTGAAGGGGAGGGAAGCAAGAGAGAAAGACGGAGGGGGGGGGGGGGGTGCCGGGAGGGAGACTTCCCCCAGCAGATGGTGGGCTCCTGCTTCCGGCAAGGTGCAGTTCTCTGACAACTCCATAGGGCAGCTCTGTCCGGGGAGACAGGAGCCATGCATGGAGCAGCCAGGGAAGACAGGAGCCATGCATGGAGCAGCCAGGGAAGACAGGAGCCATGCATGGAGCAGCCAGGGAAGACAGGAGCCATGCATGGAGCAGCCAAGGAAGATAGGAGCCATGCATGGAGCAGCCAGGGAAGACAGGAGCCATGCATGGAGCAGCCAGGGAAGACAGGAGCCATGCATGGAGCAGCCAAGGAAGATAGGAGCCATGCATGGAACATCCAGGGAAGACAGGAGCCATGCATGGAGCAGCCAGGGAAGACAGAAGCCATGCATGGAGCAACCAGGGAAATCGGGAGCCATGCATGGAGCAACCAGGAAAATCGGGAGCCATGCATGGAGCAGACAGGGAAGACAGAAGCCATGCATGGAGCAACCAGGGAAATCGGGAGCCATGCATGGAGCAACCAGGGAAATCGGGAGCCATGCATGGAGCAGACAGGGAAGACAGGAGCCATGCATGGAGCAGCCAGGGAAGACAGGAGCCATGCATGGAGCAGCCAGGGAAGACAGGAGCCAAGCATGGAGCAGCCAGGGAAGACAGGAGCCAAGCATGGAGTAGCCAGGGAAGACAGGAGCCAAGCATGGAGCAGCCAGGGAAGACAGGAGCCAAGCATGGAGCAGCCAAGGAAGACAGGAGCCATGCATGGAGCAGCCAGGGAAGACAGGAGCCAAGCATGGAACAGCCAAGGAAGACAGGAGCCATGCATGGAGCAGCCAAGGAAGACAGGAGCCATGCTTGGAGCAGCCAGGGAAGACAGGAGCCATGCATGGAGCAGCCAAGGAAGACAGGGCCCATACATGGAGCAACCAGGGAAGACAGGAGCCATGCATGGAGCAGTAGGGGAAGACAGGAGCCATGCTTGGAGCAGCCAGGGAAGACAGGAGCCATGCATGGAGCAGCCAAGGAAGACAGGAGCCATGCATGGAGCAACCAGGGAAGACAGGAGCCATGCATGGAGCATCCATGGAACACAGGAGCCATGCTTGGAGCAACCAGGGAAGACAGGAGCCATGCTTGGAGCAGCCAATGAAGACATGAGCCGTGCTTGGAGCAGCCAGGGAAGACAGGAGCCATGCATGGATCATCCATGGAAGACAGGAGCCATGCTTGGAGCAACCAGGGAAGACAGGAGCCATGCTTGGAGCAGCCAATGAAGACATGAGCCGTGCTTGGAGCGGCCAGGGAAGACAGGAGCCATGCTTGGAGCAGCCAGGGAAGACATGAGCAGTGCATGGAGCAGCCAGGGAAGACAGGAGCCATGCATGGAGCAGCCAGGGAAGACAGGAGCCATACATGGAGCATCCAGAGAAGACAGGAGCCGTGCATGGAGCAGCCAAGGAAGATAGGAGCCATGCATGGAGCAGCCAGGGAAGACAGGAGCTATGCATGGAGCAGCCAGGGAAGACAGGAGCCATGCATGGAGCAGCCAAGGAAGACAGGAGCTATGCATGGAGCAGCCAGGGAAGACAGAAGCTATGCATGGAGCAGCCAGGGAAGACAGGAGCCATGCATGGAGCATCCAGAGAAGACAGGAGCCGTGCATGGAGCAGCCAGGGAAGACAGGAGCTATGCATGGAGCAGCCAGGGAAGACAGGAGCCATGCATGGAGCAGCCAGGGAAGACAGGAGCCATGCATGGAGCAGCCAGGGAAGACAGGAGCCATGCATGGAGCAACCAGGGAAGAGAGGAGCCATGCATGGAGCAGCCAGGAAGACAGGAGCCATGCATGGAGCAATAGAGGACGACAGGAGCCATGCATGGAGCAGTAGAGGACGACAGGAGCCATGCATGGAGCAGTAGAGGAAGACAGGAGCCATGCGTGGAGCAGTAGAGGAACACAGGAGCCGTGCATGGAGCAGGCACGAAGGACTGGAGCATGGAGCAGCTTCTCTCTGTTCTCCCTGTAGAATCTGTGTGCGTGTAACAAGATGTTCTCAAGCAAGCAAGCGCACGTGTGGGTACATGAGCGTGTGTATTCGCGCGCGTGCGCGCGTGTGTGTGTGAGAGAGTGTGTGTGTGTGTTGTGTGTGTTGTGTGTGTGTGTGTGTGTGTGTGTGTGTGTGTGTGTGTGTGTGTGTGTGTGTGTGTGTGTGTGTGAGAGAGAGAGAGAGAGAGAGAGAGAGTGTGTGTGTGTGTGTGTGTGTGTGTGTGTGTGTGTGTGTGTTGTGCGTGCGCGCTCGTGCGAGGGCAGCACATGCAAAGGTGGAAGCTGCTGAGCAGTAAGGGCGGACTGTCTGACACCTTTGGGGGATGGACGTGACGATCTTGGCAGAGGTCATACAGCGGACGTTGAGGTCACGGACCTTTCCCCTGGGCAGTGGTGGGCCAGACAGTGTGAAGACAGGGGGCAACAGCCGACCGCGGGGCCGCTGTCTAGAAATAGAAATCAGCGTGAGAGAGAGAGAGAGAGAGAGAGAGAGAGAGAGAGAGAGAGAGAATCATTTATTCATTATAAGCCACGGTCTCTTCTGAAGGGATACGAGTATGAGAACAGAGTACAATAATAACTCCTTGAAAATAATTATGACCAATAGGAGCCACAAACCAGCGTAAGTAATATGTTTGTATTTCTCTAAACCTACACGCCGTATACAAATACAAAGAAAACCGTCGAACGAAATAGGATCAACAACAAGCATCACAAACAAGGTTTGACGATTTCTCAAAGAGATACCGCTTCAGCAGCTGAGAACAAAAATGTGAATCATCTTCTGCAGACATTTTGCATAAAAGATACGATAAATCACATCCAGTAGTCGTTTTGGATCTGTAACCGTGAACAGCCAAATCAGATGTACCTATAGTCTCCATCTTAACAATACAGTTAGCAAGTACGGCTTCAAGTCATTATCACACCACCATGTTCTGTCCCAGCCCTGGCCCTGATGCCGGCTCTTCTGAACGGAGTTCTGTGGCAACTTATATAGATTGTTAAA
>JAFLJL010018056.1:45059-47559 GCA_018398815.1 Conus ventricosus
TCAGGTCAGTCTGTCCGTCACGTGTCTCTGTCTGTCAGGTCAGTCTGTCCGTCAGTGTCTCTGTCTGTCAGGTCAGTCTGTCCGTCAGTGTCTCTGTCTGTCAGGTCAGTCTGTCCGTCAGTGTCTCTGTCTGTCAGGTCAGTCTGTCCGTCAGTGTCTCTGTCTGTCAGGTCAGTCTGTCCGTCATGTCTCTGTCTGTCAGGTCATGTCTGGGCACCCCTCAGTGTCTCTGTCTGTCAGGTCAGTCTGTCCGTCAGTGTCTCTGTCTGTCAGGTCAGTCTGTCCGTCAGTGTCTCTGTCTGTCAGGTCAGTCTGTCGTCAGTGTCTCTGTCTGTCGTCAGTCTGCTGTCAGGTCAGTCTGTCCGTCAGTGTCTTCTGTCTGTCAGGTCAGTCTGTCCGTCAGTGTCTCTGTCTGTCAGGTCGTCTGTCCGTCAGTGTCTCTGTCTGTCAGGTCAGTCTGTCCGTCAGTGTCTCTGTCTGTCAGGTCAGTCTGTCCGTCAGTGTCTCTGTCTGTCAGGTCAGTCTGTCCGTCAGTGTCTCTGTCTGTCAGGTCAGTCTGTCCTCAGTGTCTCTGTCTGTCAGTCAGTCTGTCCGTCAGTGTCTCTGTCTGTCAGGTCAGTCTGTCCGTCAGTGTCTCTGTCTGTCAGGTCAGTCTGTCCGTCAGTGTCTCTGTCTGTCAGGTCAGTCTGTCCGTCACTGTCTCTGTCTGTCAGGTCAGTCTGTCCGTCAGTGTCTCTGTCTGTCAGGTCAGTCTGTCCGTCAGTGTCTCTGTCTGTCAGGTCAGTCTGTCCGTCAGTGTCTCTGTCTGTCAGGTCAGTCTGTCCGTCAGTGTCTCTGTCTGTCAGGTCAGTCTGTCCGTCACTGTCTCTGTCTGTCAGGTCAGTCTGTCCGTCAGTGTCTCTGTCTGTCAGGTCAGTCTGTCCGTCAGTGTCTCTGTCTGTCAGGTCAGTCTGTCCGTCACTGTCTCTGTCTGTCAGGTCAGTCTGTCCGTCAGTGTCTCTGTCTGTCAGGTCAGTCTGTCCGTCAGTGTCTCTGTCTGTCAGGTCAGTCTGTCGTCAGTGTCTCTGTCTGTCAGGTCAGTCTGTCCGTCAGTGTCTCTGTCTGTCAGGTCAGTCTGTCCGTCAGTGTCTCTGTCTGTCAGGTCAGTCTGTCCGTCAGTGTCTCTGTCTGTCAGGTCAGTCTGTCCGTCAGTGTCTCTGTCTGTCAGGTCAGTCTGTCCGTCAGTGTCTCTGTCTGTCAGGTCAGTCTGTCCGTCAGTGTCTCTGTCTGTCAGGTCAGTCTGTCCGTCAGTGTCTCTGTCTGTCAGGTCAGTCTGTCCCTCAGTGTCTCTGTCTGTCAGGTCAGTCTGTCCGTCAGTGTCTCTGTCTGTCAGGTCAGTCTGTCCGTCAGTGTCTCTGTCTGTCAGGTCAGTCTGTCCGTCAGTGTCTCTGTCTGTCAGGTCAGTCTGTCCGTCAGTGTCTCTGTCTGTCAGGTCAGTCTGTCCGTCAGTGTCTCTGTCTGTCAGGTCAGTCTGTCCGTCAGTGTCTCTGTCTGTCAGGTCAGTCTGTCCGTCAGTGTCTCTGTCTGTCAGGTCAGTCTGTCCGTCAGTGTCTCTGTCTGTCAGGTCAGTCTGTCCGTCAGTGTCTCTGTCTGTCAGGTCAGTCTGTCCGTCAGTGTCTTGTCTGTCAGGTCAGTCTGTCCGTCAGTGTCTCTGTCTGTCAGGTCAGTCTGTCCGTCAGTGTCTCTGTCTGTCAGGTCAGTCTGTCCGTCAGTGTCTCTGTCTGTCAGGTCAGTCTGTCCGTCAGTGTCTCTGTCTGTCAGGTCAGTCTGTCCGTCAGTGTCTCTGTCTGTCAGGTCAGTCTGTCCGTCAGTGTCTCTGTCTGTCAGGTCAGTCTGTCCGTCAGTGTCTCTGTCTGTAGGTCAGTCTTCCGTCAGTGTTCTGTCTGTCAGGTCAGTCTGTCGTCAGTGTCTCTGTCTGTCAGGTCAGTCTGTCCGTCAGTGTCTCTGTCTGTCAGGTCAGTCTGTCCGTCAGTGTCTCTGTCTGTCAGGTCAGTCTGTCCGTCAGTGTCTCTGTCTGTCAGGTCAGTCTGTCCGTCAGTGTCTCTGTCTGTCAGGTCAGTCTGTCCGTCAGTGTCTCTGTCTGTCAGGTCAGTCTGTCCGTCAGTGTCTCTGTCCTGTCAGGTCAGTCTGTCCGTCAGTGTCTCTGTCTGTCAGGTCAGTCTGTCCGTCAGTGTCTCTGTCTGTCAGGTCAGTCTGTCCGTCAGTGTCTCTGTCTGTCAGGTCAGTCTGTCCGTCAGTGTCTCTGTCTGTCAGGTCAGTCTGTCCGTCAGTGTCTCTGTCTGTCAGGTCAGTCTGTCCGTCAGTGTCTCTGTCTGTCAGGTCAGTCTGTCCGTCAGTGTCTCTGTCTGTCAGGTCAGTCTGTCCGTCAGTGTCTCTGTCTGTCAGGTCAGTCTGTCCGTCAGTGTCTCTGTCTGTCAGGTCAGTCTGTCCGTCAGTGTCTCTGTCTGTCAGGTCAGTCTGT
>JAFLJL010018056.1:52559-56722 GCA_018398815.1 Conus ventricosus
GTCATTGACTGTCTTTCTGCCCGTGTTATTTTTTCTTTAACTGTCATTGACTGTTTTTCTGCCTGTTTTATTTTTTTTTATACTGCCATTGACTGTTTTTTTCTGCCTGATATTTTTTTTCTTAACTGTCAGCCACTGATTTTTCTGCCTGTGTTATTTTTTTCTTTTAATTTACTGTCATTGACTTTTTTTCTGCCTGTGTTACTTTTTTCTTTACTGTCAGCCAGTTTTTCTGCCTGTGTGTGTGTGTGTGTGTGTGTGTGTGTGTGTGTGTGTGTTTCTTTAACTGTCATTGACTGTTTTTTTCTGCCTGTGTTATTTTTCTTTACTGTCATTGACTGTTTTTCTGCCTGTGTTATTTTTTCTTTACTGTCAATGACTGTTTTTCTGCCTGTGTTATTTTTTCTTTACTGTCAATGACTGTTTTTCTGCCTGTGTTATTTTTTTTCTTTACTGTCATTGACTGTTTTTCTGCCTGTGTTATTTTTTTTTCTTTACTGTCATGACTGTTTTTCTGCCTGTGTTATTTTTTTTTCTTTACTGTCAACCACTGTTTTTTGTGCCTGTGTTTTTTTTCTTTACTGTCATTGACTGTTTTTCTGCCTGTGTTATTTTTTTCTTTACTGTCATTGACTGTTTTTCTGCCTGTGTTATTTTTTTCTTTACTGTCAACCACTGTTTTTTGTGCCTGTGTTATTTTTCTTTACTGTCATTGACTGTTTTTTCTGCCTGTGTTATTTTTTCTTTACTGTCATTGACTGTTTTTCTGCCTGTGTTATTTTTTTTCTTTACTGTCAATGACTGTTTTTCTGCCTGTGTTATTTTTTCTTTACTGTCATTGACTGCTTTTCTGCCTGTGTTATTTTTTTTTCTTTACCGTCATTGACTGTTTTTCTGCCTGTGTTATTTTTTTTTCTTTACTGTCAATGACTGTTTTTCTGCCTGTGTTATTTATTTTTTTTTTTTTACTGTCATTGACTGTTTTTCTGCCTGTGTTATTTTTTTCTTTACTGTCATTGACTGTTTTTCTGCCTGTGTTATTTTTTTTTCTTTACCGTCATTGACTGTTTTTCTGCCTGTGTTATTTTTTTTCTTTACTGTCAATGACTGTTTTTCTGCCTGTGTTATTTTTTTCTTTACTGTCATTGACTGTTTTTCTGCCTGTGTTATTTTTTCTTTACTGTCATTGACTGTTTTTCTGCCTGTGTTATTTTTTTTTCTTTACCGTCATTGACTGTTTTTCTGCCTGTGTTATTTTTTTTCTTTACTGTCAATGACTGTTTTTCTGCCTGTGTTATTTTTTCTTTACTGTCATTGACTGTTTTTCTGCCTGTGTTATTTTTTTTTTCCTTTACCGTCATTGACTGTTTTTCTGCCTGTGTTATTTTTTTTCTTTACTGTCAATGACTGTTTTTCTGCCTGTGTTATTTTTTCTTTACTGTCATTGACTGTTTTTCTGCCTGTGTTATTTTTCTTTACTGTCATTGACTGTTTTTCTGCCTGTGTTATTTTTTTTTTTCTTTACTGTCATTGACTGTTTTTCTGCCTGTGTTATTTTTTCTTTACTGTCATTGACTGTTTTTCTGCCTGTGTTATTTTTTCTTTACTGTCATTGACTGTTTTTCTGCCTGTGTTATTTTTTTTTTCTTTACCGTCATTGACTGTTTTTCTGCCTGTGTTATTTTTTTTTTCTTTACCGTCATTGACTGTTTTTCTGCCTGTGCCTGTGCTAACGCTGAGGAAGGATGTCAGTACTTTCTTTACCCTCCATGTCATGATTCGATGTCAGTACTTTCTTTACCCACCATGTCATGATTCGTCTTCGTGCTGGTATCCTTTACCTGACATAGTCTTCCATGATGATCTGACTTTCCCAGGGTGTGACGTGTCTTTTTCCTGTACGAGTTTCACATTCCTGAGAAGAAGAAAAAACTACGAGCGGTCGCCTATGCTATAGTGTTTTTTTTTTTTCTTTTCATTTTTTATTTATTTATTTAATTTTTAAGCTGATGAGTCCTAACTATCTGCGTTCACGAGTCATGATTATCTGTGTTTATGAATCATAATCATCTGTTACAACGAGTCATCATTATCTGTTATTCCTGAGCCTTAATCATCTGCTCTCATGAGTCATAATCATTTGCATTTATGAGTCATAATTGTGTTTTCTTAATGATTGCGTTTGAGCTTCATGCGTGGTCGAAAGAGGATGAGGAGGAGGAGGAGGAGGAGAAGAAGAAGAAGAAGAAGAAGAAGAAGAAGAAGAAGAAGAAGAAGAAGAAGAAGAAAAAGGGAAATGTGATGACACAACATAAGCAATACTACGTTTTCTCATTTGTGAAAAAAAAAAAGTGGCCGTTCTCAAGAGTGAAGCCGGTGTCATAATCTTTCGACGCAGATAGTTTCAGTCTCCATGCCCTCTGTGTATGTGTGTGTGTGTGTGTGTGTGTGTGTGTGTGTGTGTGTGTGTGTGTGTGTGTGTGTGTGCGCGCGTGCGTGAGTGTGTGTGTGTGTGTGTGTGTGTGCGTGCGTGAGTGTGTGCACGCGTGCGTGCGTGCATGCGTGTGAGTGTATGTGTGTGTGTGTGTGTGTGTGTGTGTGTGTGTGTGTGCGCGTGTGTGCGCGTGTGCGTGCACGTGAGAGTGTGTGTGTATGTGTGTGTGTGTGTGTGTGTGTGTATGTGTCTGTGTGCGTGCGCGAGTGTGTGCACGCGTGCGTGCCTGTGTGCGTGTGAGTGTGTGTGTGTGTGTGTGTGTGTGTGTGTGTGTGTTCAGCAAACAGCCAAGCTACCCTCCCCTCCCATCCCTCTCTCTCCAGCAAGTCGCAGGGACGGGTGTGATGACAGACGAGGTAGACTGAGTCAACACTTAACACACCTCGCTTTCCTACCTCAACACTCTTCAACACAAACAACAGTTTTTATCTTGAAGCTCTTGGGTCGACCCACCCTCTCTCTCTCTCGCCCTGTGTGTGTTGTGTGTGTGTGTGTGTGTGTGTGTGTGTGTGTGTGTGTGTGTGTGTGTGTGTGTGTGTGTGCGTGCGTGCGTGCGTGCGCGCGCGCGCGCGCGCGCGTGTGTGTGTGTGTGTGTGCGCGCGCGCGCGCACGCGCGCGTGTGTGTGTGTGTGTGTGACACTGATTGTTTTGTTCGTTTATTGCTTCTCTCTCTCTCTCTCTCTCTCTCCTCTCTCTCTCTCTCTCTCTCTCTCTCTCTCTCCCCATTATACAATTTCACGTATTGGCTTGCCTGACCCACCTGCTGGGATGTGTTTTAACTTCAACTATTTTTTTCCCCTTTTTCACAGCATGCAGACTCTCTCTCTCTCTCTCTTCTTTTCATTATGTATTGTTTTGAATATTGAACGCTCAGACAGGCAAAAATATCAAGTACATAATAGGCCTACACACATGCATACACATGCCTACATACATATATATGGAAAGATAGATAGATAGATAGATAGATAGATAGATAGATAGATATAAAATACACACACAACAACAACCACACACACCCCCACACACACACACACCCCACACACATATATAAATATAATATATATATTAAAATATATATATATATAATATATATAAACATGCAAAATGTAGAAGAAAGAGAGAGAATCAGAGGCAAAAAGATAAGCCAGAACTCTAGCAAATGAACAAACCTCCCCCGCTCTCCAACTCGGCCTTTTCCCCAGTGATGACACCTTCGCTGACGCTGTCTTTAAATGCCCCTACTTTCTGTTAAAACCCTCCCTCCCACCCCACCCCCACCACGCCCCGCCACCATTTACGCCCTCTCGCACCCCCCCCCCCCCCCCCCCCCCCCCCCCCCCCCCCCCCCCCCCCCCCGAACACACCCAAACACCCGTACGTCGCCACAAACTATTCTTTTTTAATCCCAAAAAGCAAACGCTGATTCATCCGGAAAAAAACAAAAACAAAAACAAAAACCCACCCAGAAAAGAAAACAAAAGTAAGATAGAAAGAAAAAAAAAAAAAAAGCCTTACACACACGCGCGAGCACACGAAAAAAATGTCTCGCGGGCGCAAAAATTAAACAAACTCAACACATTTCAATACAACAAAAAAATACATTTAAATGCCTGATTTAACAAATGGCATGACAATAAGTGTTGGCTTTTTAAAACAGTTTTAATCA
>JAFLJL010018057.1:2500-17059 GCA_018398815.1 Conus ventricosus
TCGTGAATTTTGACCCACCCCCTTCCAAAGGTTATAAGAGTTAAGATTCCGCTGCTCGCTAGTTTTAGAGCGTAAGGAGGCGGAGGAGGGGGTGGGGGTGGGGGTGGGGGTGGGTCGTAAGGGGAGGGGGACTATATGACTGAGCATAAATAGAAGAAACTTTGCTTTTGATCTCTCACCTTTCAGGTCAACACTCATTCTGTTTCAACTGCAGATGAGGCGGGCTGTCAACGCAGTGTTTCAGGCCGTGTCTGTGAGACGCTTACAAAGGGATGTTCTATGCCATGTCTGTGAGACAGCTTACAAAGGGATGTTCTATGCCATGTCTGTGAGACGCTTACAAAGGGATGTTCTATACCATGTCTGGGAGACAGCTTACAAAGGGATGTTCTATGCCATGTCTGTGAGATAGCTTACAAAGGGATGTTCTATGTCAT
Organism: Conus ventricosus; assembly: GCA_018398815.1. Taxonomy (NCBI): domain Eukaryota; kingdom Metazoa; phylum Mollusca; class Gastropoda; order Neogastropoda; family Conidae; genus Conus; species Conus ventricosus. The sequence continues at coordinate 2,938 of JAFLJL010018057.1, forward strand.
GTCTGTGAGACAGCTACAAAGGGATGTTCTATGCCATGTCTGTGAGACAGCTTACAAAGGGATGTTCTATGCCATGTCTGTGAGACAGCGTAAAAAGGCATGTTCTATACCATGTCTGGGAGACAGCTTACAAAGGGATGTTCTATGCCATGTCTGTGAGATAGCTTACAAAGGGATGTTCTATGTCATGTCTGTGAGGACAGCTTACAAAGGGATGTTCTATGCCATGTCTGTGAGACAGCTTACAAAGGCATGTTCTATGCCATGTCTGTGAGACAGCTTACAAAGGGATGTTCTATGCCATGTCTGTGAGACAGCTTACAAAGGGATGTTCTATGGCATGTCTGGGAGACAGCTTACAAAGGGATGTTCTAGGCCATGTCTGTGAGACAGCTTACAAAGGGATTTTCTAGGCCATGTCTGTGAGATAGCTTACAAAGGGATGTTCTATGCCATGTCTGTGAGATAGCTTACAAAGGGATGTTCTATGCCATGTCTGTGAGACGCTTACAAAGGGATGTTCTATGCCATGTCTGTGAGACAGCTTACAAAGGGATGTTCTATGCCATGTCTGTGAGACAGCTTACAAGGGATGTTCTAGGCCATGTCTGTGAGACGCTTACAAAGGGATGTTCTATGCCATGTCTGGGAGACAGCTACAAAGGGATGTTCTATGCCATGGCTGTGAGACAGCTTACAAAGGGATGTTCTATGCCATGTCTGTGAGACAGCTTACAAAGGGATGTTCTATGTCATGTCTGTGAGATAGCTTACAAAGGGATGTTCTATGCCATGTCTGTGAGATAGCTTACAAAGGGATGTTCTATGCCATGCCATGTCTGTGAGACAGCTTACAAAGGGATGTTCTATGCCATGTCTGTGAGACAGCTTACAAAGGGATGTTCTATGCCATGCCATGTCTGTGAGACAGCTTACAAAGGGATGTTCTATGCCATGTCTGTGAGACAGCTTGCAAAGGGATGTTCTATGCCATGTCTGTGAGATAGCTTACAAAGGATGTTCTATGCCATGTCTGTGAGAAAGCTTACAAAGGGATGTTCTATGCATGTCTGGGAGACAGCTTACAAAGGGATGTTCTATGCCATGTCTGTGAGTAGCTTAGAAAGGGATGTCTACGCCATGTCTGTGAGATAGCTTACAAAGGGATGTCTATGCCATGCTGTGAGACAGCTTACAAGGCATGTTCTATGCCATGCCATGTCTGTGAGACAGCTTACAAAGGGATGTTCTATGTCATGTCTGTGAGACAGCTTAAAAAGGCATGTTCTATCCCATGCCTGTTGTGAGCAGCTTAAAAAGGGATGTTCTGGGCCCCCCGTCTGGGGACAGTTACAAAGGGATGTTCTGGGCCCTGTTGGGAGAAGTTTTAAAAAGGGATGTTTAGGCCATGTCTGTGGACAGTTCAAGGGGTTCTTGCCAGTCTGTGAGACAGTTAAAAAGGGTGTTCTTGCCTGTCTGGAGACAGTTACAAAGGGTGTTCTATGGCATTCTGGGAGACAGTTAAAAAGGGTGTTTATGGATGTTGGGAGACGGGCTTAAAAAGGGGATGTTTTGGAAAGTTGGGAGACGCTTACAAAGGGATGTTTATGCTGTGTCCCCCGTCAAGATACTCTCTCCCCACTTTTTTAACACCTGTTTATGCGTGTGTGTGTGTTGTTGTTTGTGTGTGTGTGTGTGTGTGTGTGTGTGTGTGTGTTGTGTGTGGGTGTTGTGGTGTGTGTGTCACGGTCAAAAATAAAACCACCAAGTCGTGGGCCCGGTTGTTTGGCATAAGCTCTAACCAAATATTCTGGGCGCCACGTAGGGGCCATGGTTCGGATCCCGCAATTAAGCATGGGGAGAGGCCCACAGGACGGTCTGTCCGGCCGAGGACTAAGCGCTTGCCCGACGCCTCATTTAGCGAGACGGTCGTAGCGCCTGGTCGGGCTCTTAGAAAATTTGGGGAACCGGCCTTGTTAGTCGGACGCGCGGGTTAAAGCAGGAAAGGGAGAGGGAGAAGGTAGTGTGTGGGGGGGGTGAAATCTAGCTAATCAAAAAAAAAAAATGACCAAATTACACAAAGGGAAAGGGTTGGCGGGCGTAGTTTTGGGAATAAAGGAAAGAGGGAGAAAGGGGCAGGGGGAAAAAACGACAAGGTTGCCCTTTTTGGGGACAGGGGGGAAAACGGGTAAGAAGGAGTGGGTGAAGGAAGCAAAAGAGGGGGAGAACAAAAGAGAGAAAGAAGAAGAAGAAAAGAGGTTTTGGGGGGTGCAGTTTTGAGGGAAAAGGCAAGGATGAGAGGAGGAATTTTTGAGTTAGAAAATTAACGGGGGGACTAAGGGATTTAAAGAGAGGTTGCTCTTGGGGGGAAGGGAAAGGGGGGGAAAAAAAAATTGTATTTTGGGCCTAAGGGGGAAATGCTTTCTTTCGGGGGGAAAAAAACAATCGTTTTTTTTTTCCTTTCCATTGGGGGGGTTTTCTCCTTACTTGGGCCCCCCTTTTTCTCCCCAACCTGCAAGCCGCGGTCTGACCTGCCCGTCCCGGCAGCCCCAGCTGACCGATCCCAGAGTCTAACTTGACCGGTGCCAGCAGTTGTGTGTTTTGTAAAAAGTGACAGTGAAAAGAAAAAAAAAAGGAAAAAAAAACGTGATTCGTAAATAGTTAAGGCCCCGGGCCGGTAAAGTAGAAATCTATTTTACCCGGGTTAGTTAATGATGTTTTAGAAAAAATGATTTTGTGAAGTTGGGAAAGAGAAAAGTTTTTTTTTGTTTGATTCCAAGCATTTGTGTTTGTTTTTTGATAGTGTAGTTAAAAATTTAGACTTTCAGTGGTTTTATTGACGAATGCATGATATATGAATGAGATTGTAAACAAAACTGTGGTGTGTTTTGGGCTGTGCGTGTCCTCCCCCATCGCATCACCCGAGGTTGACAATTTTTTTGGCGGTTGCCCGGTTTTTCGGCCATTTATTTAATTTTTCAATTTCAGAGGGAAGTGGGGGGGATTAAGTATTGTATCCTAAGACAAGGGGGGTCTTACTGTATGTTCCCCCGATAGTTAAATACTAGGGTTGGCATTGTTCCCAAAATAGTTAATTAGGTTGGCTTCAGCCCCCGAGTATTATTTCGACAGATTCCCTATAATTCGCTCCATTTTGGGGTAGGGGGGGCAAAAAAGGGCCCCGTTATTATCTTTCATGGTTGTGCTATTACGTCATCGGGGTAACACCGTTTGGCTGTCGTTGTTAAAATTTGTTAAAAAAAAAAAAAAAAAAAAGAATAAATGGGGGAAGAAAAAAAACCCCCCTATTGAAAAACTTGTGAGGCGCTCGTGATCTGGGTTTACTCAGGGTGGTTGCGCATTCGTTAAAAAACCCACAAAAGTGGAAAGAGATAAAGGCAAAAAGACGCCGGGTTTCCCCGGGGGAAAAGGAAAAGAAGGAAACAGAAAGAATAAGCAGGAAACAAAAGAAAAGGGGAAGCCGGAACGAAAGAAAAGGGACGGAAACGAAAAAGGATTTTAAATAGGGAAACGCAGGAAACGAAGACAAAGGGGTTCAATTAGAGTTAGAGAAAGTGGAATAAAAGGGAGCCCACGTTTGAGGAGTTCACTTTCCAGTGACTCTGTGCGCAGTAGCCCCCCGCCCCAAGTTGCCAAAATTCTGGGAAAGGGCCCGATTCATTGTGTCATAGTCGTTTCGAAAGTTTGCAACCCGTCAGGGTTGGCCTCCAGAAGGGGGCAGTCATTTTGTCGGCGTTATGAGGGTGGCATTCAAAATTTTTACTGCGTTCCAGCAGAAAAAGTCTGATTTCGGCGCTGTGAAGGAATTTATGAAGGATTTGCCCCACAGAGGGGGGTTTGGGGGAAGAAATTTCGTTCAGCTAAATTACAAGCAGGTGAGACGTACACTCAGTTTGGTGCACGTTTGGATCACTATTTTGAGAAGTGGTTAGAGTTGAGCGGTACGAAAAGGAGTTCCCCTGAGTTGAAAGAGCTAGTTATGAAGGAACAGATTTTGTCAGGTTGCGGCCCTGAGTTAACCAAAACATTTGAAAGAGAGACGCCAGAGACAGCAGGGGAGTTGTTGAATTTCGCAGAGGTGTTAGAGAGGCACGTTTGGGCACTAAGGTGCAGGAGAAACAGGTGCAGGCACAGGTGAGAAGAGTGCAAGGAGACTGGGGGAGTTTTCTGCAAAGTCTGCAAACCCAGTGGTGGGGCATGAAGGAGGGCAAAGGGACATTAGGTGTTTCATTTGTCAAAAGGGAAGGGACATGTGGCGAGGGATTGTCGCATGAGGTTCCAGAAGGCAGCAGCCTTTGCAAGAGTGGATAAGGGTCGTCAAGGGAAACGACCGCAGTGGAACCAAAAGGGATTCAGTCTGAGAGGGTGGAGTGCAGCCTATGGTAGCACTGGACGCAGTCGTGTCAGGGATGGAGGGCACTAGGCTGAGTGGTTCGTTCCCAGTGGAAGAAGGGTGGATTGGCCAGCAGAGGGTGAAAGTGTTACGAGACACTGGTTGTTCATGCGGGTAGTACGAACAACGCGGGGCGAGAAAGGGGATTTGACAGGGCAAAATCCAGCCCGTACTCTAATCGAGGCACTGTGAGGGAGTTTCCAGTTGCTAAGATAGAAGTACGTACCCCTTACTTCCAGGCGAGTTGTCTGCGTTGGTGATGGAGAAAAACCCCTTCAGATTTGATCATTGGAAAATTTCCAGGTGCAAGGGATCCAGGGGATCCTGAGTTGTTGACTGCTACAGGGGGCACAGTTCAACACGGAGCAAGAAGGAGGAAAAGGTTGATAAACCGTTTAGTCGTTCCAGCAAGGAAGTCAGGCATAGATGTGTCGCCTGATGAGTTTAGGGCAGCGCAGGAACAAGCCCCTTTGCTCGTGAAGGTCTTGGGGTTGGCAAGAGGTGGAGAGAAACAGGAGGTTAGAGGAGTGAGACAGAATTTCTTGTGAAAGGCGGGCTGTTGTACCGAGTGTTCACCAAGGGAAGACAGGAAGGTGACCACTCCGTTAGAGGTACCAGCAGGTTATCGTGACACTGTCATGTCCAGTGGGTCACGAGTCGCTCATGGCGGGTCATCTCGGCACCACAAACAGCTGACCGAATCCCTTTAGGGACGTTCATTGCCAGAGCCATGGCAGACATAAAGCGTTTTCTTGCATGTCATGTGATGTGTGTCAAAGATCAGCCACAAGAGGGTGAAGAGGAAGGCGGCCTCTTAAACAGCCTCCTTTAATTGACACACCATTCAGGAAGATGGCTAGTGATCTGATCGGGCCCAATCTCGCCCTGTTCCAAAGGTGGGCACCGGTCTGAGACAATGTAAGGCTGCAAGGAAAAGTCTGCAGAAGGCTAGGTCGCATCAGAAGAAGCAATATGACAGAAGGTGAGGAAGCAATCCACTCAAGGCGGGAGATCACGTCCGGTACTAGCTTCCCACGGTCACAACAAGCTGCTGATGCATTGAAAGTAACCATTCACCATCACTGAAAAGGTCGGTCGGGATTACCGAAAAAAAAAAAAAAAAAAAAATTTATTGGGGAGGGGGGATGTGAAATGGGAAACCAAAACTTTGTCCATGCGAATTTTCTCCTCGCAAATATATTCACGTGAGACTCAGCACATAGGCGCAGCAGCAATCATTGATGAGGTGAAATACCCAGCAAAAAGGAGATTTTGGTTGCCTAATTTCCAGAAGAGTCAGACAGGGAGTGTACACTGTATAAGGCTAGACATCCGGAGTTCCTAGGTTTTGTTGTCGAGCCGACACAAAGCAGCCAGAAAAAGGAAAGGGTGAAAGATGATGAATTCAGAGAGACCAAAGACAAAAACAGAATCATGAGTCTGCTAGGTTTTTATTGTTTTCTATAGGAGTTTGTTCCAAATTTCGCACAAACACGAGTCCCTCTCAGTGATTTGGTCAAGGCAGGAAAACCGGCAGTGGTCGAGTGGTCAGACTCGCTGCAGAGCAAGCACTGCAGACGGGCTGGTAAAGACTAGGTTTCCCGTCCCCAACCTTGAAGCTACGAGATATGTCCAAACCATGTTAGTTGCGGACAAGATCATCAGGTGTGGGATAGGTGCATATTGTGCAGGGAGCATGAAGGGTCCGAGTTTCCTGTGAGGTCTGCTAGCAGGGAGTTGACAAAGTGTGAAGAAGGGTACGCAACTGTAGAGAAGGAGTTTTAGCTGTCGGTGGTCCGTGCAGGAAGTTTCCACAAATAACCCCATTTTTTTTTTTTTTTTTGGATGTTGTATGGGAAAGAGTTCGTGATAGAGACTGATCATCACCACTCAAATTCCTGCAGAGGCGCAGTTGAAAAAACAGCAGAGTTCTGCGTTGGCAAGGCATCTGCAGCCCTACGGAAGCGAGTGCAAGTACATCCCAGGTCGACAGAAAAATGACGAGCTGACTATTTAAAGTCGCGTAGTCTAGCAAGCTGCAACCAGAGGAAGTCAGTCATAATCCGGGGTGCTTTGTTGATAATATGTGTTGATTACAGTATGTTGAGTGGTATGGTTTCATTCCCCGTTAGGCTATGTTCATATTTTTTTTGTGTTAGACTGTTCATTTGTTCTTTGTGAGACTTGTCATGTGAAAGTATTATGCTTGAGCATAAGTCGCTTGTGTGTGATTCATTATTTTGCAATAAGTGAGGATTGAGATTCCTCAGTGAAGTGTCAAGGATCGGATCATATTTATATTGTGCGTCTCATAAGAATTGTGAAGATAAGATAGGCAAATCCGCAGGTAGGGGGATTGCATAGGATGCGCACAAGGTCGTTATAAAATGAATTGAAATAACGCAAGAGCGCACGTCAATGATAACTCATTGGAGTTGTATTCACTAATGAGTTATATATATTATTTTATAATTTATTATAAACCGTGGTTTGAAAAGTATTTCTTTCAACTTTGCACGTGTACTGTGTGTCAGCAAAAGCGGTTGTGTATTTTTTTTTACCGTGGTTTTTGAGAACGATGCGGTGGCATAGTCTTTTTGCAAGGGGGAAATTGTCACGGTCAAAAATAGAAACAACCAAGACGTGGGCCAGGTTGTTTTGGACATAAGCTCTAACCTCAAATCTTCGGCCGCACGTAGACGCCCAGGTTTCGGATCCAGCCAATTAAGCATAGGGAAGAGGGCTCCTCAGAGACGGTCTGTCGGCCAGACTGACAAGCACTTTGAACCGACGCCTCGATGTCTAGGAGACAGTCTAGCGCCTGGCTTCAGGCTCATCTAGCCAATTTGTGGAACCAGCGCCATTGTTAGACGACGCGCAGGTTATCAAGCAGAAAGGGAGAGGATGAAGGTAGTGTGAGGAGGGGGTGAAATCTTAGACTAATCAAATAAATGACCAATTGACCACCACAGAGAGTAAGGCTGTAGCGTGACTGTCATGATTTGGAATAACCAATGGAATTAGAGGGAGATAACTTCGGTACAGGGGTAAAAATACTGACCAATGGTACTCGCGCCTTTTGGACAGATCGGAACGGGATAAGAAAGGATGTGAGAGTGAAGAACGAGAGAACGAGGGGAGAACGAACAGAGAGACAGAGAGAGGGAGGAAGAGAGGTTCCTGGGGTGTAGTCCTCTCAGGAGAAAGGCAGAGGAGATAAGAAGTGAAGTTTGGAGCATTAGCACCAGATATAGTCGCAAAGGGAGAATAAAGAGAGATGTGGAAGGAGAGAGTTCTAACTAATGAAGAAGAAAAAGAAAGAGAAAAGAAAAGGAAAAGAATAGCCAACCATGTCCATTTAATAGAGCAGACTAGGAGAGAGAGAGACAGTGCAATGCGGAATGCAGGAAGAAAGAAAGGAGAACAATCGAAGTTGATAGTCACTGTTACATCTGAACCGGGGGGTTCGACCTCATACTTGGCCAGCGCCACTTTCATCGGCAGTCCACCCTGACCAAACGCCACGGTCCACCTGGACCGAGTGCAGCAGTCTAACTTGAACCGGTTGCCAGCAGTTGTGTCGTGTTGTGAAAGTGACAGTGAAAAGAAAAAAAAGGAAAAGAAAAAGACAGTGATTTCGTGAATAGTTAAGATCACCTGGCCCAGTAAAGTAGAAATCTATTTTACCCGGTTAGTTATTGATTTTTTAGATAAATGATTTTGTGAAGTTCAGGAAAGATAGAATGTTTTATTTCATTTGATTCCATATGCATTGATGTTTCGTTCTATGATCATGTTAGTAAAGTATAGACTTTATCTAGTGGTTTGAATGTGACGAATGCATGATATAGAATGAGATTGTAAGCAAGCTTGAGTGTGTTAGGCTTGCCTAGACCTTGACCTCCATCGACATCACCCAGGTTGACAATCTTATTGCGAGCTTGCCAGGATTATACTGGCCCATTTATTATAATAGTGCAACTTCTCAGAGAGGAAGCTGGGTGGGATTCAAGTATTTGTAATTCCCTAAGACAAGGTTGTCTTACTGTATGTACCCAAATAAGTTAAAACTAGGCTTGGCAATTGCTTCCAAGATAGTTAAAATCCTAGGCTTGGCATTTCAGCCCCAGAGGACTTATTTCGCAAGATTTGCCATATTCGCTCTTCATAGTTGGGTCATAGCGCTGGGCGTCATATAAAAACTGACACGTTGTCCCAACTAATATTATCGATTCAAAGGATTGTCTATGACGTCACTCGTGACGTAACCACCATTTGGCTGACGAAGTAAATAAAATCTTGTTCAAAAAAAAAAAAAGGAGATCTAATGCGGAAGAAATAACACCCCATTGAAACAACTTTGGACGGTCCGCACTTGATTTAGGCTATTCGGAGAAGAGTTGCGAGCATCGTTGAAAACCATCAAAAGATGGAAAGGGATGAGCGAGCGAAAGACGACGTTTCGCAGTAGAAATAGCAGAGCAGAAAGATTACAAGCTAGCGAAACGCATGAAACCGAAAGAATGAAGCAGGAGACAGAAAGACATAAGGGAAGCGCAGGAAACAGAAAGGATTAAAGCTAGGGAACGCAGAAACAAAAGAACTAAAGGTTCAATTTGAGTTAGAGAAAGTGAGAATACAAGGGAGACCACCGATGATGGTAATCACTTTCCAGTGACTCTGTGCGCAGCTTGCCCCCCGACCAAAGTTGCCCCAAATTTCCTCTGAAGAACCGAGGTCGATTGATGCAAACATCAGTCGTTCGAAACGTTTTGCGACCATTCGAGGGTTGCCCTCCAGAGAGTGGGCAGTCATTATTGTCGGCGTTACTGACGGGTAAGGCATTACAAATTATTATCACTAGCTTACCATCAGAACAACAGTCTGATTTCGGCGCTGTGAAGGAATCGTTATGAAAGGAGTTGATCCTCACAGAGGAGGGGTTCAGGAAGAAATTTCGTTCAGCTAAAATTCAAGCCGGTAGACGTACCGTCATTTGGGGGGTGGCACGTTTAGATCCACTATTTGAAAGTTTAGAGTTGAGCGTACGAAGCAGAATTCGCTGAGTTGAAAGAGCTAGGTTATGAAAGGAACAGATTTTGTCCAGTTGCGGCCCTGAGTTGACCATACATTTGAAAGAGAACAGCCAGAGACAGCAGGCGAGTTGTTGAAGTTCGCAAGTGTATAAGAGGCACTTTGGCACACTAAGGTGCAGGAGAATAACAGGTGCTAGCACAGGGGAGAAGAGTGCAAGGAGACCAGGGAGTTTTCTGCCAAAGTCTGCAAACCCAGTGGGTGGGGCAGAAGGAAGGCAAAGGACATTAGGTGTTTCATTTGTCACAGGAAGGGGAACATGTGCTAGGGCTTGTCAGATGAGGTTGCCAGAAGGCAAGCAGCCTTGCAAGAGGTGGATAAGGGTCGTCCAAGGGAAACGACCCGCAGTGGAACCAAAAGGGATCCAATATCGAAGAGGGTGGAGTGCAGCCATGGCTAGCACTGGACAGCAGTCAGTTGTCAGGGATGAGGCACTAGTCTGATGGTTCGTTACCAGTGGAAGAAGGGCGGATTGGCCAGCAGAGGGTGAAAGTTTACAGACACTGGTTGTTTCATGCGGGGTTAGTACGAACAACGCTGGTCGAGAAAGGGGTATTTGACAGGGCAATCCAGACCTGTAACTCTAATCGAATGGCACTGTGAGGGGTATCCAGTTTGCTAAGATAGAAGTACGTACCCCTTACTTTCTCAGGCGAGTTGTCTGCGTTGGTGATGTAGAAACCCCTTTCACGCTTTGATCATTGGAAATATTACAGGTGCAAGGGATCCAGGGGATCCTGCAGTTGTTGACTGCTACAGGGGCAGCAGTTCAACAGGAGTCAAGAAGGAGAAAAGGGTTGATAAACCGTTGAGTCGGTCAGCAAGGAAGTCAGGCATAGATGTTCGCCTGAGTGAGTTTAGGCAGCGCAAGAACAAGAACCGCTTCGCTCGTGCAGTCTTGGGAGTTAGCAAAGGTGTAAAAGAAACAGGTGTTAGAGGAGGAGAGACAGAATTCTGTGAAAGCGGCTGTTGTACAGAGAGTGACACCAAGGGAAACAGGTAAGGTGACCACTCAGTTAGAGGTACCAGCAGGTATCGTGACACTGTCATGTCAGTGGGTCACGAGGCGCTCCGAGGCCGGGTCATCTCGGCACTGGTGCCAGCAAAAACGCAGCTGACCGAATCTTGATGCCTTTCATTGGCCAGGAGCAATGGCAGAAATAAAGCTTTCTGCATGACATGTGATGTGTGTCACAGATCAGCCACAAGAGGGGAGAAGAGGAAGGCCCTCTTAAACAGCCTCCTTTAATGACACACCATTCAGGAGAGTGGCTATTGATCTGATCGGCCCAATCGCGCCCCGGTCCAAAGGTGGCACAGTATGAGACATGTAAGGCTGCAAGGAAAAGGTCTGCAGAAGGCTAGGGTCGTTCAGAAGAAGTCAATATGACAGGAAGGGAGGAAGCACTCACACAAGCGGGGGGAATTTTTTTATTTCAATGTCTGGTACTGCTTCCCACGGGTCTCACCAAGCTGCTGATGCATTGGAAAGGACCAATCACCATCACTGAAAAAGTCGGTCGGGATTACCGAATGATGTGAATGTAAACCAAAACTTTTTACCCCATGGCGAATTTTCCTCGCCAAATATATTCAGCGTGAGACTCAGCACATAGGCCAGCAGGCAATCATTGATGAGGTGAAAGAGACCCCAGCAGAAGAAGGGAAGATTTTTGTTTGCCTAAGGTTCCAGAAGAGTCAATACAGGTTGTTCACTGTATGATGGGCTAGACAGTCGGAGTTCCTAGTTTTGTTGTCGGAGGCACACAAAGCAGCCAGAAAGGGAAGGTGGAGAAGATGATTGAATTCAGAGAGACCACAGACCAAAACAGAAGGCAGGGGGAGGCTGGCGTAGGTCTTATTGGGTTCTATAGGGAGTTTGTTCCATAATTTCGCAGGCAAATCACGCTGTCCTCTCCAGTGATTAGGTCAAGGCAGGGAAACCGGCAGTGGTCGAGTGTCAGACGCTGCAGAGCAAGCACTGCAGACGGTGCTGAAAGACTAGGTTTCCCGTCCCATCATGAAAGCTACCAATATGTCCAAACCATTTTTGTTGCGGACAGATGCCTCAGGTGGTGGATCGGTGCATTATTGTTTGCAGGAGCATGAAGGGACGAGTTTTCCTGTGAGGTATGCAAGCAGGGAGTTGACAAAGTGGTGAAGGAAGGGTGACGCAACTGTAGAGAAGGAGTGTATTAGAATCAGTCCGGATGGCCGTGCAGAGTTTCCACAAATACTTGTATGGGCACAGATTCCCGCGTGATAAGGCTGATCAATCACCACGTCAAAATCCTGCAGGAGGGCGCAGTTGAAAAACATAGCAATTCCGCGGGCAATGGCACTGCAGCCCTACAGTATCGAGTGCAGTACAATCCCCAGTCGACAGAATGTCGGAGCTGACAATTTAAGTCGCGTATCTAGCAAAGCTGCAACTCAGAGGAATCAGTCATATCCAGGTGCTTTTGTTGATAATATGTGTTGATTACAGTTATTTTTGTGAGTAAGGGTTCCATTCCCAGTTGGCTATGGTTCATATTTTTTTTGTGTGAGACTTGTTCATGTTTTCTTTGTGAGACTTGTTCAGTGAATGTAGTTAATGCTTGAGCATACAGTCGCTTGTGTAAGTGATGCATTATTTGCAATAAGTGAGGATGGAGATCCTCAGTGAAGTGTCAGGATCGTGATCATATTATATTGTGGCATTCATAAGAATTGTAAGAGAAGATATGGCAAATTCCTGCAGTAGGGATTGCCTAGGGTGCGCACAAGAGGTCGTTATAAAATTGAATTGAAATAACGCAAGAGCCACTCAATGATAACGCATTGGAGTGGTATTCACTAATGATATATTTTATAAATTTATAACCGTGTTTAAAGTATTTTCAAACATTGCACTGTTAGCTGTGTGTCACAAATTCGTTGTTTTTTTTTTTGTACCGTGGTTTTGAAGACGATGCGTTCATAGTCTTTTGCAAGGGGGGAAATTGTCACGGTCAAAAATAGAACAACAACCAAGTCGTGGTCCAGTTGTTTGACATAAGCTCTAACCCAAATATTCGGGCGCCACGTAGACGGCCCAATGGTTCGGATCCAGCCAATTAAGCATAGGAGACTCCTCAGAGACGTCTGTCCGGCCCAGACGACTAAAGCAGCTTGAACCGACGCCTCGATGTCTAGCGAGACGAGTCGTAACGCCTTGGCTCAGCTCATCTAGCCTATTTGTGGAACCAGCGCCATTGTTTAAGTCGGACTCGCAGGTTACAGGCAGGAAAGGGAAGAAAGGAGAAGGTATGTGTGGTGGGGGTGAAATCTAGCTAATCAATTAAATGACCAATTGACCACCACAGAGAGTAAGGCGTGTAGGCGTGACGTCATGTTTTGAATATCCAAGGGAAATTTAAAGGGAGATAACTTCGGGTATCAGGGTAAAAATACTGACCAATGGTACTCGCCCTTTTTTGGACAGATCGGAACGGGATAAGAAGGATGTGAAGTGAGAGAACGAGAGAACGAGGGAGAACGAACAGAGAACAGAGAAGAGAGAGAGGTTCTGGGGTGTAGTCTCTGCAGGAGAAAGGCAGAGAGATGAGAGGAGTGAAGTTTGAGCATTAGCACCAGATATAGTCTGCAAAGGGAGGACCCAAAGAGAGATGTGGAAGGAGAGAGTTGCTAACTAATGAAGAGAAAAAAAAGAAAAGAAAGAAAAAAAAGCAACCATTCCATTTAATAGAGCAGACTAGGAGAGAGAGAGAAGTGCAATCGTTAATGCCAGGAAGAAAGAAAGGAGAACAGATCGATTTTGATAGTCACTGTTCCATCTGAACCGGGGTTCGACCTCATACTTGGCCAGCGCCACTTTCATCGGGAGTCCAACCTGACCAACGCCAGCGGTCCACCTGACCGATGCCAGCAGTCTAACTTGACCGGTGCCAGCAGTTGTGTCGTGTTGTGAAAGTGACAGTGAAAAGAGAAAAAAAGGAAAAAAAAAAGACAGTGATTCGTGAATAGTTAAGATCACCTGGCCAAGTAAAGTAGAAATCTATTTATACCCGGTTAGTTAATGATGTTTTAGATAAAAAGATTTTGTGAAGTTCAGGAAAGAGAGAATGTTTTATTTCATTGATTCCATATGCATGATGTTTCGTTCTATGATCATGTGTAGTAAAATTATAGACTTTACTAGTGGTTTGATGGACGAAAGCATGATATATGAATGAGATTGTAAGCAAGCTGTGTGTGTTTGGGCTGTGCGCTAGTCCTTCCTCCCTCGACATCACCCGAGGTTGACAATTTATTGGCGAGCTGCCAGGATATTCTGGCCCATTTATTATAATTGTTCAACTTCTCAAGAGGGAAACTGGTGGGATTCAAGTATTGTAATCCCAAGACAAGGGGTTGTCTTACTGTATGTTCCCCAAAATAGTTAAATACTAGGCTTGGGATTTGCTTCCAAGATTATTAATAAATAGGCTTTTGGGATTTCAGCCCCAGAGTACTTTTTTTTCGCACAGATTGCCTATAATTCGCTCTCAAAATTTTTGGGGCAGGCGCTGGGGGTCTTATAAAAACTGACTACGTTGTCCCAAAATTTTAAAAATTTCAAAAAGATTGCTA
>JAFLJL010018058.1:0-21345 GCA_018398815.1 Conus ventricosus
GGAGGGGAACAGGTTTTCTGTGCAGAATGTTCAGGAGATAACAACTCCTTGGATCGGTCACCTCGGTCTGAGGTTAAGTCTGAGGAATTCTTGGAAGCGTTCACTCGCCTCTGATCATCACAGCACTTCACCTGTCTATCACAGTCAGCTGCCTCACTCCGCTGTTTTCTGATACCTCTTCCTTGTCTGCAGATTGTGACCTTCTCGGACTCACAGTGGTGTGATCCTCTAGACCTGGACAAGGATAGTTTGTCTTTGTGGCCCTGAGCAGCAGTGTGGTGCAAGGCCCGTGGAACAGCCTCCAGGAGGTTGGGCATTTCCCGGTCATGGCAAGGCAAGCCCTGAGGTACAGAGTCTGTAAGGTTGGGCAGCTCCGGGTCTGGATGAGGTAAGCCCTGAGGTAAATTGTCTGTAAGACTGGGCATCTCGAAGTCCAGGTGAGGCATGGCCTGAGGTACAGAGTCAGTAAGATTGGGCAGCTCCCAGTCCTGCAAACCCTCAGGATCATGGACAGGGTTTGTATGGGATGAAGACTTTTTTCTACCTGCTGTAGTTGTCTGTGCTTCATCAGTAGACTCCTGTACATCATCTGACCACAATGCTAACTCTCCCTGTGCATCTGCTGAATCTGGTTCATATCTTCTTCGTCTCTTCTTTGGTGGCTCTAGTTCCCCACTTCCAGACTTCTTTCGCTGTGACCTGGACCTGATTCTGATGATCTTTGTTTACCAGACTGCTCCAAAGCAGCAGCGGCTCTAGTCCTGTCTGGATCACTAGTGAGGTCTCCTCCCTTTGTTCTGACAGTGTCAGCACCTCTGCCGCGCTCTTCCCTCTCTTCAACCTGCTGCTGGCAGATGTGTGGTGGTTCTTTCTGCTCTTCTGGTGCTTCTAGTTGTGTTGAGGTCCTTTCTATCTTTCCGGTCACACATGGAGCTGTGCTGAGGCCCTGTCTGCTTTCTCTGTTGTTACCAGAAGATGTGTTGAGGACCGTTCTGCTTTCTCTGTTGTTACTAGAAGATGTGTTGAAGACCGTTCTGCTTTCTCTGTTGTTACTAGAAGATGTGTTGAGGTCCGTTCTGCTTTCTCTGTTGTTACTAGAAGATGTGTTGAGGTCCGTTCTGCTTTCTCTGTTGTTACCAGAAGATGTGTTGAGGTCCGTTCTGCTTTCTCTGTTGTTACTAGAAGATGTGTTGAGGTCCGTTCTGCTTTCTTTGGTGATAGTATGAGCTGCATTGAGGCCCTTTATACACTCTTTGGTGATAGTAGGAGCTGTGTTGTGGTCCTTTCTGCTTTCTTTGGTGATACTAGGACATGTGTTGAGGTCCTTTATACTCTCTCTGGTGGTATCAGAAGCTGTGTTGAGGTATTTTCTGCTTTCTTTGCTGGCACTAGGACTTGTGTTGAGGTCTTTTCTGCTTTCTTTGGGGGTACCAGGACTTGTGTTGAGGTCCTTCCTGCTTTCTTTGGTGGTACTAGGACTTGTGTTGAGGTCCTTTCTGCTTTCTTTGGTGGTACTAGGACTTGTGTTGAGGTCCTTTCTGCTTTCTTTGGTGGTACAAGGACTTGTGTTGAGGTCCTTTCTGCTTTCTCTGGTGGTACTTGGAGCTGCATCAAGATCAATTCTGCTCTCTCTGATGATAGTAGGCGCTGTGTTGAAATTCTCTTTTTGTTCTCTGGTGATACTGGGTGCTGTGTTGAGGTCCTTCCTCTGTCCTCTTGTGCTGACAGCATCCCTAACTCCAGCCTGCAAAGTCTTCCTTGACAACCTTGAGTGCTTCACCTCTCCCCACTTCAACCTGCAACACAATGCATATTGTCCTGACAATTCAGACCACACTTGGCCGAACACTACATTCCATCAGTGATAACAACACAATGCACACTGTCATGACAATTCAGACCACACTTGACCGAACACTACATTCCATCAGTGATAACAACACAATGCACATTGTCCTGACAATTCAGACCACACATGGCCGAACACTACATTCCATCAGTGATAACAACACAATGCACACTGTCCTGACAATTCAGACCACACATGGCCGAACACTACATTCCATCAGTGATAACAACACAATGCACACTGTCATGACAATTCAGACCACACATGGCCGAACACTACATTCCATCAGTGATAACAACACAATGCACATTGTCCTGACAATTCAGACCACACATGGCCGAACACTACATTCCATCAGTGATAACAACACAATGCACACTGTCATGACAATTCAGACCACACATGGCCGAACACTACATTCCATCAGTGATAACAACACAATGCACATTGTCATGACAATTCAGACCACACTTGGTCGAACACTACATTCCATCAGTGATAACAACACAATGCACATTGTCCTGACAATTCAGGCCACACTTGTTGGAACTCTACATTCCATCACCCATAACCTTCTCTTTTTACACAAAATGCTCTAATAATAAAAGACTATGAGGCTAAATCATATGATCTGCACTTTAGGTTTAGCCCCGTCTGTTTTGGCCCCACTGTACTGTACTTCAGGCCCACTCATATGTATTATCCATGTATATAAAGTTCAGTATCCCAGTGAACACAGCTTTAAGAATCCACTGTGCACATCAGTCTTCATGATGTGGTGTAGCTTGGTAAGCTCATGTTATAAGAAGAGCACAAAGAATGGAGGGGCTTGGGTGGTATACCAACCATAAGCTACGAGTTTATGGATGACAGGAATGCAGCTCATGATTGATGTACATGATACAATAAGTTATGTGAAAGTTGTTTTTTTTTTTGGAACTCGGAACATTTTAATTGCAAACGCTACCGACCTATCTGCAATGAGGTCAAGAAACAAAAATGAAATCACACACACTGACGCTGTAACATTTCTACTGATCACAATCGTTTACAAAACTTGCTCACACCAACTGTATAATCGTAAACTGAGTATACCGAAAGATACAAAATCACACCCGTATGTAGCACTCTCCCGGACTCGCACAGCTCGCACATACAATTTCGCTCGCACTTACAATTGCGCACGCGCAAACCACACACACACATACACAAGCATACATACACACACACACACATACATGCATACACACACACACACATTTTTTTATCATGATTCCTAAGTATACACAAGACCACGAAACAAGGTAAAACAAATAAATTTATGAAAACATATGGTACTCCTAATGTTCTCTCCCCAGTAACAATTCTTCTCTTTTCTTCAAGGCATAGAAGATATACATTGCAACAGAACGAATTACGTCCCTTTTCTCGTTTTGCAGCAAAAACTTCAACAATGGTCCGTGTACATTTGTTACATATTTCATGATATACTTATTTCTTAAATCTTGATATGATGGACAATCGAGCAAAAAGTGTATTTCATCTTCAGTTTTGTCACAAAAAGGGCAGCTTTTTGAGTTATTTTTGTAACTGTCATGGACTTTTATATCACTGATTCCTAGTCAAAACCTTACAAGAACTTTTCGAAACTTTGGGATTGTGATATCTGCAAGATACTTTTCAGGCTACTTAATGATTTAAACAAACGATAAGTAGAATACCTGTCACTATTTGACAGTTTGGTGTTCCACTCTTGCTGATAGCAATCAATCATTCGTTGCTTTAGTTCCTGTAGAAATAACTTTTCGTGACCAACTCCACTGTTCTAAGCCAGACAAAAGAAAAACCATGTGAATCAAGACAATTTTTATAGACTTTGCCCAGTTTGAATATATAGAATGTCTTGTGGATTGCAACATTGTGGGATCAGACAGTGGGTGGCAGCTGATCCTCTCCCTCCCCTCTTCTCCCCCTGCCCTTCCTTCCCACTCCTCCTCCTCCTTCCCACTTCTGCGTTTCATCTTTCACATAAATTTTCATCTTTCACATAAATTAGTTAGATGAAAGATGAAACGCAGAAGTGGGAAGGAGGAGGAGGTGAAGTGGGAAGGAAGGGCAGGGGGAGAAGAGGGAGGGAGAGGATCAGCTGCCACCCACTGTCTGATCCCACAGCAGGTTCCCTCACACCGACACTGACTGAGAAGGAGAATGGAACAGCTCTGCAGGTTCCCTCACACTGCCATTGACTGAGAGGGAGAATGGAACAGCTCTGCAGGTCCCCTCACACCGCCATTGACTGAGAGGGAGAATGGAACTGCTCTGCAGGTTCCCTCACACTGCCATTGACTGAGAGGGAGAATGGAACAGCTCTGCAGGTCCCCTCACACCGCCACTGACTCAGGAGTGAGAAGGAGAATGGAACAGCTCTGCAAGTTCCCTCACACCGCCATTGACTGAGGAGTGACAGGGAGAATGGAACAGCTCTGCAGGTTCCCTCACACCGCCATTGACTGAGAGGGAGAATGGAACAGCTCTGCAGGTCCCCTCACACCGCCACTGACTGAGAGGGAGAATGGAACAGCTCTGCAGGTCCCCTCACACCGCCATTGACTGAGAGGGAGAATGGAACAGCTCTGCAGGTCCCCTCACACCGCCATTGACTGAGAGGGAGAATGGAACAGCTCTGCAGGTCCCCTCACACCGCCACTGACTGAGAGGGAGAATGGAACAGCTCTGCAGGTCCCCTCACACCGCCACTGACTGAGAGGGAGAATGGAACAGCTCTGCAGTTTACCTCACACCGCCACTGACTGAGAGGGAGAATGGAACTGCTCTGCAGGTTCCCTCACACCGCCACTGACTGAGAGGGAGAATGGAACTGCTCTGCAGTTTACCTCACACCGCCACTGACTGAGAGGGAGAATGGAACTGCTCTGCAGGTTCCCTCACACTGCCACTGACTGAGAGGGAGAATGGAACAGCTCTGCAGGTTCCCTCACACAGCCACTGACTGACAGGGAGAATGGAACAGCTCTGCAGGTTCCCTCACACAGCCACTGACTGAGGAGTGACAGGAGAATGGAACAGCTCTGCAGGTTCCCTCACACCGCCACTGACTGAGAGGGAGAATGGAACAGCTCTGCAGGTCCCCTCACACCGCCACTGACTGAGAGGGAGAATGGAACAGCTCTGCAGGTTCCCTCACACCGCCACTGACTGAGAGGGAGAATGGAACAGCTCTGCAGGTCCCCTCACACCGCCACTGACTGAGGAGTGACAGGGAGAATGGAACAACTCTGAGAAAGAAGAAAAATAGCTAACACATAAACATAGTTGATTTGGAAACAGCTGCAATGCTCCCCTTAAATAAAAAGAAAGAAAAAGAAAAACAATCTACTGAGATGCAGCTGATATGAAAACAGATGTCAGGCTCCACTTTAAAAAAGAAAAAAAGGAAGGAAAAAAAACCCGATGAGCTGGATGTGAGGAGCAAGATTAAAGTGGAAAGTAACAGAAAACAGGATAATATGCAGGGTGAGAGAAAGAAGAGAGAAAAGTGGAAAGTAACAGAAAACAGGATAATATGCAGGGTGAGAGAAAGAAGAGACAAAAGTGGAAAGTAACAGAAAACAGGAAAATATGCAGGGTGAGAGAAAGAAGAGAGAAAAGTGGAAAGTAACAGAAAACAGGAAAATATGCAGGGTGAGAGAAAGAAGAGAGAAAAAGGAACATCATGAGGGGAAGAAACCACTAACAGAAAAAGAAGACATACTTGTCTGGTCATTTCAAAAGGAATCTGTCTCCCCTCTGACTGTAAAGGTGTAATCATGGAAAAAGAAGACATACATGTACGCTCAGTTAACATGGAATCTGCTTCCTGTCTGATTATAAACGTATAAAACTGATAAACTATGAGTGCAAAGGACGAACGACAGAAACGGTAATAGTCAGAATAAGCCGTAGTCTGTTCTGACAAAGACAGGTAAATAGCAGGTCAGGCATCATTCCCAGAACCCACCTGCCATGATGAGTCACTGTGTCAGGGCTGTGGGCAGCTCTCTTGCTGTCTGTACAGGTGTCCCTTCTCACACTCTCCGCACAGCTCTCAGTCTTCATGCTGTCTGTACAGGTGTCCCTTCTCACACTCTCCACACAGCTCTCAGTCTTCATGCTGTCTGTACAGGTGTCCCTTCTCACACTCTCCACACAGCTCTCAGTCTTCATGCTGTCCCTGCAGGTATCAGTTCTCACAGTCTCCGCACAGCTCTCAGTCTTCAGGCTGTCCTGCAGGTATCAGTTCTCACACTCTCTACACAGCTCTCAGTCTTCAGGCTGTCCCTGCAGGTATCAGTTCTCACACTCTCCACACAGCTCTCAGTCTTCAGGCTGTCCCTGCAGGTATCAGTTCTCACACTCTCTACACAGCTCTCAGTCTTCAGGCTGTCCCTGCAGGTATCAGTTCTCACACTCTCCACACAGCTCTCAGTCTTCAGGCTGTCCCTGCAGGTATCAGTTCTCACACTCTCCACACAGCTCTCAGTCTTCAGGCTGTCCCTGCAGGTATCAGTTCTCACACTCTCCACACAGCTCTCAGTCTTCAGGCTGTCCCTGCAGGTATCAGTTCTCACAGTCGCTGCACAGCTCTCAGTCTTCATGCTGTCTGTAGAAGAGGTGACAGCTTCACTGCGTGAAAAACAGCTGACCGTTGGTGCTGACGATGTGGTGATGGTGGTGATGGTGGTAGTGTGCCCAGTGGCAGTGGCTGATGACGCTGGGGCAAAGTAACTGCTGATATGGCCGTGATTCGCTCTATCTCCACTCGGAAGCAGCTGTCAGCACAGAAATGATGCAACACATGTCAACATCTCATAAATAATGCAAAAAACAACAAACAAACCCACCTCTGTTTCATTTCTATGTTCATTGAAGTCCTAGTGATAACCATACGTGTCTTGGCAAGGCAGCATGTGCACACACACACACACACACACACACACACACACACACACACACACACACACACACACAGACACACACACAAACACTCACACACAAACACTCACAGACACACACACACAAACACACACACTCTCTCTCTCTCTCTCTCTCACACACACACACACACACACACACACAAACACTCACAGACACACACACACACACATACAAACACACACTCTCTCTCTCTCTCTCTCACACACACACACTCACAAACACTCTCTCACACATATACACACACACACACACACACACTCACACACAGGTAGAGGCACACACATACACACCGATAGAGGCACATACATCAATGGCCATGATGACAGATGGTGACAAAGACCCCTTACTTTGCCAAACGCAGAGCTGAGCACATTCATGGTGCCCTGGAGTCGTGGGCACACGTAGGCCACCACCTTGACAGATTGGATGCCTCGACACTGGTAGCCTGCCACGTCACACCACAGTACAATGAAGGCAACAACAACAACAATGACCATGACCTGTACATCGTGACTGTAACGACACTGGTAGCCTGCCACGTCACACCACAGTACAATGAAGGCAACAACAACAACAATGACCATGACCTGTACATCGTGACTGTAATGACACTGGTAGCCTGCCACGTCACACCACAGTACAATAAAGGCAACAACAGCAACACTGACACTGGTAGCCTGCCACATCACACCACAGTACAATGAAGGCAACTACAGCAACAATGACACTGGTAGCCTGCCACGTCGCACCACAGTACAATAAAGGCAACAACAGCAACAATGACACTGGTAGCCTGCCACGTCACACCACAGTACAATGAAGGCAACAACAGCAACAATGACACTGGTAGCCTGCCACGTCACATCACAGTACAATGAAGGCAACTACAGCAACAATGACACTGGTAGCCTGCCACGTCACACCACAGTACAATGAAGGCAACAACAGCAACAATGACCTGTACATCGTGACTGTAACGACACTGGTAGCCTGCCACGTCACACCACACTACAATAAAGGCAACAACAGCAACACTGACACTGGTAGCCTGCCACGTCACACCACAGTACAATGAAGGCAACTACAGCAACAATGACACTGGTAGCCTGCCACGTCACACCACAGTACAATAAAGGCAACAACAGCAACAATGACACTGGTAGCCTGCCACGTCACACCACAGTAGAATAAAGACAACAACACTGACACTGACCTGTACATCGTGACTGTAACAATGACAATGGTAGCCTGCCATGTCACACCACAGTACAATGAAGGCAACAACAACAACACTGACCTGTACATCGTGACTGTAACAATGACACTGGTAGCCTGCCATGTCACACCACAGTACAATGAAGGCAACAACAGCAACAATGACCTGTACATCGTGACTGTAACAATGACACTGGTAGCCTGCCATGTCACACCACAGTACAATAAAGGCAACAACAGCAACACTGACCTGTACATCGTGACTGTAACAATGACACTGGTAGCCTGCCATGTCACACCACAGTACAATAAAGGCAACAACAGTAACACTGACCTGTACATCGTGACTGTAACAATGACACTGGTAGCCTGCCATGTCACACCACAGTACAATGAAGGCAACAACAGCAACACTGACCTGTACATCGTGACTGTAACAACAACACTGACCTGTACATCGTGACTGTAACAATGACACTGGTAGCCTGCCATGTCACACCACAGTACAATAAAGGCAACAACAGCAACACTGACCTGTACATCGTGACTGTAACAACAACACTGACCTGTACATCGTGACTGTAACAATGACACTGGTAGCCTGCCATGTCACACCACAGTACAATAAAGGCAACAACAGCAACACTGACCTGTACATCGTGACTGTAACAATGACACTGGTAGCCTGCCATGTCACACCACAGTACAATGAAGGCAACAACAGCAACACTGACCTGTACATCGTGACTGTAACAATGACACTTGTAGCCTGCCATGTCACACCACAGTACAATAAAGGCAACAACTGCAATGCTGACCTGTACATCGTGACTGTAATGACACTGGTAGCCTGCCATGTCACACCACAGTACAATAAAGGCAACAACAGCAACACTGACCTGTACATCGTGACTGTAACAATGACACTGGTAGCCTGCCATGTCACACCACAGTACAATAAAGGCAACAACAGCAACACTGACCTGTACATCGTGACTGTAACAATGACACTGACCTGTACATCGTGACTGTAACAATGACGCTGACCTGTACATCGTGACTGTAACAATGACACTGGTAGCCTGCCATGTCACACCACAGTAGAATAAAGGCAACAACAGCAACACTGACCTGTACATAGTGACTGTAACGACACTGGTAGCCTGCCACGTCACACCACAGTACAATAAAGGCAACAACAGGAACACTGACCTGTACATCGTGACTGTAACAATGACACTGACCTGTACATAGTGACTGTAACGACACTGGTAGCCTGCCATGTCACACCACAGTACAATAAAGGCAACAACAGGAACACTGACCTGTACATCGTGACTGTAACAATGACACTGACCTGTACATCGTGACTGTAACAATGACACTGGTGGCCTGCCATGTCACACCACAGTACAATGAAGGCAACAACAGCAACACTGACCTGTACATCGTGACTGTAACAATGACACTGACCTGTACATCGTGACTGTAACAATGACACTGGTAGCCTGCCATGTCACACCACAGTACAATAAAGGCAACAACAGCAACACTGACCTGTACATCGTGACTGTAACAACAACACTGACCTGTACATCGTGACTGTAACAATGACACTGGTAGCCTGCCATGTCACACCACAGTACAATAAAGGCAACAACAGCAACACTGACCTGTACATCGTGACTGTAACAATGACACTGACCTGTACATCGTGACTGTAACAATGACACTGGTGGCCTGCCATGTCACACCACAGTACAATAAAGGCAACAACAGCAACACTGACCTGTACATCGTGACTGTAACAATGACACTGACCTGTACATCGTGACTGTAACAATGACACTGGTAGCCTGCCATGTCACACCACAGTACAATAAAGGCAACAACAGCAACACTGACCTGTACATCGTGACTGTAACAACAACACTGACCTGTACATCGTGACTGTAACAATGACACTGGTAGCCTGCCATGTCACACCACAGTACAATAAAGGCAACAACAGCAACACTGACCTGTACATCGTGACTGTAACAATGACACTGGTAGCCTGCCATGTCACACCACAGTACAATGAAGGCAACAACAGCAACAATGACCTGTACATCGTGACTGTAACAATGACACTGGTAGCCTGCCATGTCACACCACAGTACAATAAAGGCAACAACAGCAACACTGACCTGTACATCATGACTGTAACAATGACACTGACCTGTACATCATGACTGTAACAATGACACTGACCTGTACATAGTGACTGTAATGACACTGACCTGTACATAGTGACTGTAACAATGACACTGATCTGTACAACTAGTGACAGTAACAATGACACTGACCTGTGCAAGTAGTGACAGTAACAATGACACTGACCTGTACAACTTGTAACAGTAACAATGACACTAACCTGTACAATTAATGACAGTAACAATGACACTGACCTGTACAACTTGTAACAATAACAATGACATTGACCTGTACAACTAGTGACAGTAACAATGACACTGACATATACAACTAGTGACAGTAACAATGACACTGACCTGTATAACTTGTGACAGTAACAATGACACTGACCTGTACAACTTGTGACAGTAACAATGACACAAACCTGTACAATTAGTGACAGTAACACTGACCTGTACAACTTGTGACAGTAACAATGACACTGACCTGTACATCTTAACACAGTAACAATGACACTGACCTGTACAACTTGTCACAGTAACAATGACACTGACCTGTATAGTTAGTGACAGTAATGACACTGACCTGTACAACTAGTGACAGTAACAACAAGACTGACCTGTACAACTAGTGACAGTAACAATGACACTGACCTGTACAACTAGTGACAGTAACAATGACACTGACCTGTACAACTAGTGACCGTAACTATGACTCTGACCCGTACAATTAGTGAAAGCACCAATACACTGACCTGTATAATTAGTGACATGACAGTAACATTTTTGTATGATTAGTCATCAGCAACAGTGACACAGACCAGCATAAGCAAGAGTGACACAGACCTGTATGATTAGTCACCAGCAACAGTGACACAGATCTTTATGATTATGTCATCAGTAACAGTGACACAGATCTTTATGATTATGTCATCAGCAACAGTGACACAGACAGACCAGCATAATCAGTGGTAGTTACAGTGACACAGATCTTTATGATTATGTCATCAGCAACAGTGACACAGACCTGTATGATTAGTCATCAGCAACAGTGACACAGATCTTTATGATTATGTCATCAGCAACAGTGACACATATCTTTATGATTATGTCATCAGCAACAGCGACACAGATCTTTATGATTATGTCATCAGCAACAGTGACACAGACAGACCAGCATAATCAGTGGTAGTGAGTGACACAGATCTTTATGATTATGTCATCAGCAACAGTGACACAGACCTGTATGATCAGTCATCAGCAACAGTGACACAGACCTGTATGGTTAGTCATCAGCAACAGTGACACAGACCTGTATGATTAGTACTCAATGGTGATGACAGTGACACAGACCTGTATGGTTAGTACTCAATGGTGATGACAGTGACACAGAATGTATGATTAGTGCTCAATGGTGATGACAGTGACACAGACTGTATGATTAGTACTCAATGGTGATGACAGTGACACAGACTGTATGATTAGTACTCAATGGTGATGACAGTGACACAGACTGTATGATTAGTACTCAATGCTGATGACAGTGTCACTGACTTGTTTGATCAGTCATCAGTGACACTGACAGTGACACAGACCAGCGCAATTAGCACTTCATGGTGATGACAATGACACTGACCTGCAGTAGCAGATCTGTTGAGGAGACGCTGGCGTTCTGTCTTCTGTTTCAGGGTGAAGCCCAGACGTACTGTAGGTCCTGCAACAGCCAACACCCAGGGCATCAGGTCACACTCACAGAGACTGCTGAAGGTCAAGACAACACAGACGCAAGACAACAGGAAACAACTAGAAGACAGCAAACACAGGAGGCAACACAGACACAAGACAACTGAGAAAGAATCAAAATAGATGGCAGACATCATGAGGACAGGACTCACCCAAATACAACAAACACAGGTGTCATGGACAATATGACTGGACATTCAGCGGGATGAAAGAGAGAGAGAGAGAGAGAGAGGGAGAGAGAGGAGAGAATGGAGGGATGCTTACGGATGAGTGGAATGACGCAAGGTGTAGTATGACATCATTCGGAAATCGAGTCATCGCATACAAGTAACCCATTTGTCTAAGTGATGTTAGGCCGTCGCGGTGGTATACCCAATCGCGCGGCTGGACCCAGTTGCCTGGATTATATCTGACTTGTTAACCGCACAGAGTCGATCGTTCCCAAGCCTATGGCTGTTTAACATACCTGTTGAGGTATCTTATCTTTTCCATATCTGAATCTGGTCTTTTCTATATCTATATATTCTCATATCATCGTCATCGTCTTCAATATTCCTCACATCTCCTGTCTTGGGCTTATCGCACATCGCTGCATTCTACACTCGTCGCCAAATTCTTCAATTAGTATCTCCACCCATGTGTACATGTGTTCTTTTTCAAATTCAAATTCAAACGACTTTATTACCACAAAATGTGAAATTCAATGCGCTAACGTCTTTTGATTTTTAAAACATAACACAATAAGAAAAAAAATTACATATCCAATAAAACAGCATTCTATTTATATCATCTTATGTTATGCACTTCAACACAACACTATGCACCAAAACACACACACACACACACACACACACACACACACACACACACACACACACACACACACACACACTTCAGTTCAAGTTCTCAATGTTTTCATTCGTCACATGTAAAGAGAATCATTTGTTTAAAAGTTGGATGGACATGGGGATAAAACTCTTTTTGTTCTACATAGTCTAAATTTTGGGGTCCTATAACGTCTTCCAGATGGCAAAAGTTCATAGTGCCGACTAAGATTATGGCTGCTGTCGCTCACAATCATCTGCGCTTTTCGAACTGCTCTTTGTGCAAACAACACATTCAAACTACTCTGTCTCTCGCCCACAATCTTGCTACAGACTTTCACCACCTTATTCAACACATTCTTGCTCTTCACAGTTAGACTTCCATACCAACAGATAAAAGAGAAAGTTAAGATGGACTCAATAAAACATCTGTAAAATCCTTGCAGCACTTTTCTATTTACATTGAGGCTTCTGAGCTTCTGAAGGCAAAAGATCCTTGATTGACATTTCTTGTGAATAAAATTAGTATTTGCAATAAAATTTAATTTGTCATCATTATTGTACCTAGATATTTATACACACTCACACGTTCAACTTTTTCACCGCTGATATAAAGGTCCAGAACATCTGGGGGATTTTTCCTAAAATCGATTAGCAATTCTTTTATCTTGTGAACATTTAAGTTGAGATAATTGTCTTCACACCAAGCAGCAAACATATTCACACAATCAGAGTACACAGAATGACAGTTTGACAGATCTTGGAGAGCAGAGTCATCAGGATATTTCACAAGAGGAGTAGTACGAGTATCATTGCCAGCACAATCATTTGTGTATAGAGTAAACAACAGAGGTGAAAGAACAGTACCTTGAGGAGAGCAGTAGATGTGTTACAAACAGATGAAACAGCTTGCTGAAATAGAACAGACTGTGACCTATTGACAAGGAAACTAATTATCCACAGAACAAGATGAGGATTAACATCATAAGACAACAGTTTTTGGGCCATTAAGTGAGGCTGGATAGTATTGAAGGCAGAAGAGAAATTGTCACAGTCGCTAAACCGGACGGCCCTACCACCCCTACCCGCACCTATTACACACTAGAGCAGACAACACAGCACACTAACACAGCTTTACACTCATGCGCACTTCTTTATTTCACACACACACTATGGCGCCACCAGTCACGTCCATCCACAACCACACACCGGTATCTCACTTCTTCGCCGACCCACACTACCCTGCTACGACCCTGAGAACCTTAACCTATGCTAAAGCACCAGTTGCGGTATATCACTGCGACCTAGGGACGCAGAGACAGCCCGCATACGTGGTGGCTAAATACTAGGGACAAGGACAAACCCAAGGGACTCTAATCTCTAAACTACTACCACCCACACCTCTCCCCAAGACCCACCCTTCTCTTTTGACCCGGGACCACTACCGCACTGGTCACTGCGTCCCTAAGGGAGGCAACGACAAGTACCCTACACTGTGCTGGCCACTACGTCCCAAAAGGAGGCAGTAGCTAACACCCTTAACCCTACTCCCTAACGCTACACCCTTTCTACCACACCCATGGGACAACCCCTCCCGGCCCGGAGAGCTCCAGTCCTCGGCGCTGTACGTGGCCCCTCGCGGGCTGACACCTCTCCGGAAGATTCTGCACCCCGGCGCTGACCGTGGCTTCCCCCGCAGGCCGACCCCCTCCCAGAAGACACTGCACCCCGGCGCTGACCGCGGCTCCTCGCAGACTGACTCCTCCCTGCGATGAGCGCGACACCTAACGCACACCAGACGCCCTCTTGACGAGTCCGGGGCTCGAAGGACGCCTCCTCCTCTGAAGGCCCCGCCGGGCACTGAGGGGGAGGGAAGGCCTGGTGCAACGCCCTCTCACAGGACGCCCGAACAGGGAAGAGCAACAGGTGGCTGGATAACTCCTGGAAGAACCCCGGTAGCAGAAGGAGAGCTGCCTCACAAACGGCAGACGGCCTGGGTAGTCTCCCTCTCCCGGGAAAACAGCGGGTACAGAGAGCCGCCGCTCACCTGCCGGCACGTGGCAGTAGACTGCAGTGGTCTGGCCCCAGTCTCAGGACGGAGCAGGATACCTGCTGACACAACTGTAGGCCACTACTGTAATGTTGCTACTACCAAAGCCAACAAGGCTCATAGGCTACTTGGTAAAGCTTTAATCCTCCATCTCCCTTGCCTACTTCCCACTCGGGCATGAGAGTGACCCTTGAATTTCGATTACACCCCCCAACCCGTTACTCGCTTTGGGGTTATCAGATCCATTTCCTGCCAACCCTTACACTAGTAGTAAAACAATATTCTCTCTGAGCCAATCCACACTATTGCATATGGAATTATGAATCGCACTCAAATCTCGGAGAAAGAAAACAAATCTTAAGCGATCCAACGCAGACTCCATGGCCATTCCTAGGAAATGCTAAGTAGTTAGGAAGTGGGTGACTTCACCAGGAGATGTCTCCTACTAATAATCAGTAGTAATACACATCTTTCAAAAACAAACAAAAAAAAACTTAGCGGTTCACAGTTCTAGCATGTTCATACAAGAGAATCGGCTCGCAGCCACAATCCTTCACATTCTTACCCCTCTTTACACTGTCAATTATAATCATATATCAACACAACATGATTTGTTCGCCAAAATTTCCATCCAGCACCTCACTCTCATGTCATCTCTTGTCGGATAACCCAGTGGTTAATCCTTGAGAGAACGTAGATATACCAATCCTGGGCCACTTCCGCCCTCAACCTTTTCGGGCGAAAGTAACCAGGATTGGTATATCTACGTTCTCTGACAAGTAAGACTTCAAACTATGTTTTCCTAATCATTTTCGCGCATACAGTCATTTTCAATACTATCATTTTTGCAGAGACAGTCACCAAACTAAAACTTGTCTGAGACACTGTGCGAACACCCCTAATTAGAGGGCTTGGGGTTTGTGGCAGGCAGTACCCTGGACGGATCCTATGGCCTGTAATTATGGCGCCATAAGGTAGGGCTGGCGTAACCTGACCGTGTGGCGAAGGATTCTTTGTGATATTTTCATTTAGACACGGAGCCATAGACATACGTGTTCTGCGTTTCACAAAATACGTCGCACACACACTCACACATGCACAACACACACACACACACGCACACACACGTGCAAACGCATGAACGCACACACGCTACACAACACACACACACACACACCCCACACACACACACACACACACACACTATTTAAAAAAATGTGTCCCTGGTTTACAGTGGCATACCCCTCACCTACGGTGGCGTGCTCCCTGTAACCCACACATTCTTTCGCTGACAGTCAGACGAGCAGGACGGTTTACTGTGCGGTGGGTGTGTTATTTTAATAACCGGTTTACCGAAGAACAGAATTGTGTATCTTAAAGGTTTGTTGGCTTGTTGAAGACAATATTGTTGACAAAGATACAGCTAGTTTTAATACGTGTTTGGCTATCGATGAGATTGTTCGAAAGTCGGCCGAAGCAAAACAAACCATCACGCGTTGATTGTTGGGAGCTGGCTTGAGGCAGCTAAAGCCATGTTTAAAAAAAATGGCGTTCATTTCTTAAGGCGGAGGTAAACACGGCTGATTCGTATGCTAAAAAACTTATATTTGAAACATTTTTGCTGTTCCTCCCAAGTAAAAATGTTCTCAGTTTGTATTAGACTTGATTGATTGTTAACTACAGATTCAGTGTTTATGTGGCAAGCTGATCTGTGTATTAAGATGTGTATACTTTTCTACTTTTCTAATTCTAACCAGTTCATCTGCCTTCAAGTGTGCCCTTATGCAACTGAATGGCGATTTTCGAATGTTCTGGCAAAACTAGATAGGGCTAGGTGAAACTCTTTGTTGCGGGAGGCGGTCTGTGGTGAAGCTAGCCTTGCTATAAATAGCCGTTTATACATGAACGGCTATTTTTAGCAGCAAGAGGGCTGTGGGGAAGTCAGCCTTGCTATAAATAGCCGTTTATACATGAACGGCTATTTTTAGCAGCAAGAGGACTGTGGGGAAGTCAGCCTTGCTATAAATAACCGTTTATATATGAACGGCTATATTTAGCAGCATGAGTCTAACAGGATGTAGTGGTGCTCGTAACTGGGGCAGATGTGCCCCACCCCCACCCCACGCATGCACACCTCCTCCCCCCACCCCCACCCCACGCATGCACACCTCCTCCCCCCACCCCCACCCCACGCATGCACACACTTAAGTCACTTTTAAGTTCTTAACTTAAGTCACCTCAAGTCACTTCAAGTCACCCCAAGTTCTTAATTAAGTTTTTAATTAAGTTTTTAATTAATACTTCAAGTTCTTAATAAGTTCTTGATTAAGTTTTTAATTAAGTTCTTGATCAAGTTCTTAATAAGTTCTTGATTAAGTCATCCTTTAAGTACAACCAAGTTCTTATTCAAGTTCTTATAATTATCAAAAAATACAATCTATGTTTTTATCTTAAATAGTAGATGTCTAATATAGTACACACACGCCTCAAAAAACGTGTCATCGTTGAGGATGTCTTGCTCAGCGTTCTCTGCATAGATCTTAATGAAGGTCTTACATCCGAAGCAACCGCATTGATTACAATTCTGGTCTATGGAAATGTCTTTTATAGACTCCAGGTCTTTATTTATTGACACCATCATTTATAATACGCCATGATCTATTTTTATTAAAAAATTTAAAATTAAGTTCTTAAAATATTATTCCATTATAAATGGATCAAAATGATGCTTTGTTATTGGCGGTTTTGGCGTGCAGTTGTGTTCGGCTTCTGTATTTAGCGGTGGAGATTGTTTGGGCTCTTGTTTTTGCCAGCGTTGTTTATATATTTTATAACCGTAATAACTGCCCCCAACAGCAGCAAGAGCGCCAAAAATGGCAACAGTTTTAAGTTCAATATTCCATGAAGACTTTGGGGCCCTTGTATCACATGGAGTTTTTATAGCTGGCATTGAATCAACTTGTTCTGGCGTTGGCGGTGTTATGTTTTCATGATGAGTCATATTCTGTAACATTAATTTTTTTTGTCTGTTCCACTCTGCTAATTTTTTTCCTGCTTCAACACGCCAGGATATTTTAACGGTCTCCACCTGATTCAGCGTTTTCTGCTGATTTTCTGGCTTGGTTACTTTCTCCACCTGATTCAGTGTTTTCTGTTCTGCTGATTTTCCAGATCGTTCATTTTGAAGGGAAATAAAATCTATATGATTAAAAGTTATTAATCCCATGATTAATGGCGATAACAATGTTCCAAATCTATAGTATAAATCACACCCTAGAGACTCTAATGACTTTGTTAAAACTGGATCTTGCGTTAAATCATACGTAAGATCTTGTTCAGAATCAATGGGAGCAAATCTACTGACTAGTTTAGTGTACAAACTAAGAACCGTTTGCCCAACGCTTTTCACCATTCTAGACCCCAGCTGCGCTTCATACCTGTTATGATACTTTAAAATGTCTTGTGGCGACATCTGTTGAATCTGTTTCTATGCTGAATTCAGTTCCGAGGAACTGTTTTGTTTTTCCACATGCTGCCAAAGAATACAGCCTCTCCTTTTTGGGCATAATAGCTTGGTCATCAACTTGGTCATTCATAAGTTCAGGAAGGTTTAGGCTGCCTTGTAGCTGTAGGAGATCATCGCTGTTCATGTTTTTTATTAAATTATAATTATTTTATTTTTAAAAAATGAGCACCGAAAAAACTATTGCCAACCTTGTATACTATTCTGCTGTTATTGGAGGCCTAAGTGTAGGATACTCAATGCTTGGTAA
Organism: Conus ventricosus; assembly: GCA_018398815.1. NCBI lineage: Eukaryota > Metazoa > Mollusca > Gastropoda > Neogastropoda > Conidae > Conus > Conus ventricosus. The sequence continues at coordinate 18,645 of JAFLJL010018058.1, forward strand.
AAGCTTGTTAAGAATTAAACCGGCAGATCTTGGCAAACTAGACTTTGAGGATTCAGCAAAGCTGATTGCTATCATTGCAGCTTCGGTTGCTACGAAAGATTTTCTAGTTAAGCAAGGAATAATTCCAGACAATATAAAATATGTAAGAAAAAAATACATTTATAAAAAATGGCTTCACTCGCAATAATGATAGGCGGCGCTGTGGTGAATGCGCTTGCTTTTAGCGGAAGTAATTTCGCATTTAGTAAACTGCGGGATGACGGCGAGAGAAAAAGACATAACAAAGCTATGGAGCAACTAGCAGCTGCACAAGACGCCTATGAAAAGCAGAGACTTGAGCAGTTAGATTTTATTAATGACACACTGAAAGAACAGGGGCATGCAGCTTACACATTTAAAAATGTTGATCAAGCAATAAAACAATATTATCTAGTAACAGGCAAACCGGTCCAGACATTGCCCCCACCAAAATTCAGTGACTTTTATCAACCATCAGAAAAACAAAAGATGCAAGAAATCGGGTTTATTGTCGTTGGTATGACCGTCGTGTATTTTGTTGCACATAATATTGGCTGAATAAAAAATGAACAAAATCTATTATTCGCCCAAAGGATATTGGAAGGGCATCACAGCAATTAAAAAGCTAAGCCAAGCAGGAGTCAGTGAACAAACAGCAAAAGAATGGTTATCTAAACAAGCGATTTGGCAAATTTATTTACCTGCGCCTAGACGAATACAGAGACCGCACTTTGTCAATACAACTCCAAACGACACCCATCAAATGATCTTCTATATTTACCCTCTGATAGGATTAGACGAAAAAGATTTAAGTACGCACTCACAGTCATTGACATAGCTTCAAGTACAAAGATGCAGAACCATTAACACAAAAGAGTGCTTCTGCTGTTGCTGTCGCTATACAACTGATATACCAACGAGGCCCCTTAACTTACCCTCGCATGATTCAAGTTGATGATGGAAAAGAATTTAAAGGCCAAGTGAATCAATTATTGTTAAAACACAGAGTTACTATTAGAAGAGGCATTCCGGGAGTTCACAGATCACAGGCTTTAGTTGAAAACTTTAACAAACAGTTAGCCGAAAGACTTTTCTCCTACCAGTATCACAGAGAGCTTATTGACAACTCTCGCAACACAGAATGGGTTAGAAGACTGCCCTCAGTTTTGCGCGCAATGAATAATGAAGAATTTAAAGGGCTAAAACCAGTACAAGCAATCAAAAGAAAAACAATAAATGCTGCTGAAGGAGAGTCTTCATCCGCAAACTATTACCATTTGGATTGAAAGTAAGGTACCTTTATTTACCGGGGGAAGCAGAAGGGGACACTCGCATTAGGGCAACCGATCCGGTTTGGAGTGTTGATCCATATGAAATAAAAAGAATTGTAAAGATGAATCCGCCCGTGTATTATTTACGAGAAACTGACACAACAAAACAACCAGCTCCTCAAAGATCTTTTGTGAAAGAAGAACTGCAGATAATTCCGCCAGACACAGTTCCGCTTTAATTAATTTACGGTTCTCCAGTGCCCAATTGCATATGAAAACTCCGGATTAACAAACACCCGTTTTGTGTTTGTTCTATCTAATGACTTCTTTGTTACAACCGTTGTGTTGATCTCATGTAGATTAGATCGTAGTTTTACGTTGTCATGATGAAAAGTCTTATTGCCAAACAATGCTTCTTTGTAGTTGTCATGTGATATGTTTGACTGCACAACGCTGCGAGATATCCCCTTTGCTTTCTTAATGATTTTCTCCTGGCTCGAAATACTGTACATTTTTGACCTTAACCCCACATACTCCTTGATCACCTTTCCAGATAATTCATCCTTCATCTTTCCTAAAACCTTCTTGTTAGTAATTGAATGCAAAGGAGAATCTTTAGGGTAATCGGACGTGTCGTACCATCCCGCATGTCCTTTAGCCACTTCGGTTTCCATGTCTTTATAGATGTCGTCAGTAGGAATATCTATAACAAAACTGTCTGTATCTGTGTAAAGTACTCTAGACTCGGGATACGAGGGCTTAAAGTAGTCATAAAGAAACTCTAACATCAAAAGCTTTGATAATTCTAAAACAGTAAACCCAATAAATACAGGTTTGTCTAATTTGACTTTCTTTTTTTTCATCATTATGCCAAAAAGCTGGTCATGAAATCTTCTGAAGTCCTGATAATTAGGTTTTGAAGTCAGCTTAATTGCTTCGTTCTCTTTGGTGACCAATCTGACATCTTTACGTTTGTGGGGATTCTCCATAGTCTTTCCAAAACAGCTGTTGTTCATCAGCTTGAAAAAGTCTTTTTCTGAAGCATCTGTGGATTTGGTTCTGAGATCAGTGTTCTTCATGATGTATGGTTTCATGAACTGTTCTTGATCGAAAGCAATTATACGATGGACAGCTGTTAACTTTAAACCATGTCTTAAATAAAATTGTAGAAGTCTGTAATGACAGACATAATTTTTTTTGCCTCGAAGATTAGGCACAAGTTTAGGTGGTTCTCTTGGATCCATCTTTAGACTTTCTGCTGCTAATGGATAGTCATTATGCAGGTCATGGAGTTCATGAGGATATTCTAAGTCAACTTCTAGAATGAAACCACGCTGTTGATCGGGCGTTAAACTGCCACCACTTAAGCCTTTAATATTATGGATGCCGCCTGTGTACATTTTAAAGTTGCT
>JAFLJL010018059.1:10000-29342 GCA_018398815.1 Conus ventricosus
CCACCCCCACCCCCGCACGCACGTCCCCCACCCCCACCCCTGGACTGTCTATTGTGTGTTTGTTTGTTGTTTGTTTGTGTTTGTTGTTTGTTTGTGTTTTGTCCTACCCCACGCATGCACACCCCCACCCCCACCCCACGCATGCACACTCAAGTCATCCACAAGTTCTTAACTGAAGTTACCCCAAGTCACTTCTAAGTCATCCTCAAGTTCTTACTTAAGTCATTCTCAAGTTGTCCTAAGTCATCCCCAAGTTACTTCAAGTTCTTAATAAGTTCTTGATTAAGTTCTTGATTAAGTCACCTCAAGATCATAACTAAGTCATCCTTTAAGTACAACCAAGTTCTTATAATTATCAAAAAAATACAATCTATGTTTTTATCTTAAATAGTAGATGTCTAATTTTAGTACACCCCACGCCTCAAAAACGCGTCATCGTTGAGGATGTCTTGCTCAGCGTTCTCTGCATAGATCTTAAGGAAGGTTTTACATCCGAAGCAACCGCATTGATTACAATTCGGGTCTATGGAAATGTTTTTTATAGAACTCCATGTCTTTATTTATTGACTTTATCATTTTTAAATACGCCATGATCTATTTTATAAAAAAATTTAAAATATTATTCCATTATAAATGGATCAAAATGATGCTTTGTTATTGGCGGTTTTGACGTGCAGTTGTCTTTTTCTGTATTTAGCGGTTCAGGTTGTTTTAACTTCTTTCGTTTCTGTTGCCATTGTGTATATATTTTATAGCCATAATAACTGCCCCCAACAGCAGCAATGGCGCCAAAAATGGCAACAGTTTTAAGTTCAATATTCCATGAAGACTTTGGGGCCCTTGTATCACATGGAGTTTTTATAGCTGGCATTGAATCAACTTGTTCTGGCGTTGCGGGTGTATGTTTTCATGATGAGTCATATTCTGTAACATTAATTTTTTTGTCTGTTCCACTCTGCTAATTTTCTTCCTGCTTCAACACGCCCAGGATTTTTAATGGCCTTCACCTGATTCAGCGTTTTCTGCTGATTTTCTAGCTTGGTTACTTTCTCCACCTGATTCAGTGTTTTCTGGTTCTGCTGATTTTCCAGATCGTTCATTTTGAAGGGAAACAAATCTATATGATTAAAAGTTATTAATCCCATGATTAATGGCGATAACAATGTTCCAAATCTATAGTATAAATCACAGCCTAGAGACTCTAATGACTTTGTTAAAACTGGATCTTGCGTTAAATCATACGTAAGATCTTGTTCAGAATCAATGGGAGCAAATCTACTGACTAGTTTAGTGTACAAACTAGAACCGTTTGCCCCACACTTTTCACCATTCTAGACCCCAGCTGCGCTTCATACCTGTTATGATACTTTATAATGTCTTGCGGCGACATCTGTTGAATCTGTTCAATGCTGAATTCAGTTCCGAGGAACTGTTTTGTTTTTCGCATGCTGCTAAAGAATACAGCCTCTCCTTTTTGGGCATAATAGCTTGATCATCAACTTGGTCATTCATAAGTTCAGGAAGGTTTAGGCTGCCTTGTAGCTGTAGGAGATCATCACTGTTCATGTTTTTTATAATTATAATTTTTTTATTTTATAAAAATGAGCACCGAAAAAACTGTTACCAACCTTGTATACCATTCTGCTGTTATTGGGGGACTAAGTGTAGGATACTCAATGCTTGGTAAAAGCCTGTTAAGAATTAAACCAGCAGATCTTGGCAAACTAGACTTTGAGGTTTCAGCAAAACTGATTGCTATTATTGCAGCTTCATTTGCTACGAAAGATTTTCTAGTTAAGCAAGGAATAATTCCAGAGAATATAAATATGTAAAAAAAAAATACATTTATAAAAAATGGCTTCACTCGCAATAATGATAGGCGGCGCTGTGGTGAATGCGCTTGCTTTTAGCGGCAGTAATTTTGCATTTAGTAAACTGGGAATGATGGCGAGAGAAAAAGACATAACAAAGCTATGGAGGAACTAGCAGCTGCACAAGACGCCTATGAAAGGCGGAGACTTGAGCAGTTAGATTTTATTAATGACACACTGAAAAGACAGGGGCATGCAGCTTACATATTTAAGATGTTGATCAAGCAATAAAACAATATTATCTAGTAACAGGCAAACCGGTCCAGAAAATTGCCCCACCAAAATTTAGTGACTTTTATCAACCATCAGAAAAACAAAAGATGCAAGAAATGGGGTTTATTGTCGTTGGTATGACCGTCGTGTATTTTTGTTGCACTTTAATATTGGCTGAGTAAAAAATGAACAAATCTATTATTCGCCCAAGGATATTGGAAGGGCATCACAGCAATTAAAAAGCTAAGCCAAAGCAGCTGGAGTCAGTGAACAAACAGCAAAAGAATGGTTATCTAAACAAGCGATTTGGCAAATTTATTTACCTGCCCCTAGACGAATACAGAGAACCACATTTTGTGAACACAACACCAAACGACACCCATCAAATGGATCTTCTATATTTACCCTCTGATAGGATTAGACGAAAAAGATTTAAGTACGCACTCACAGTCATTGATATAGCTTCAAGATATAAAGATGCGGAACCATTAACACAAAAGAGTGCTTCTGCTGTTGCTGTTGCCATACAACTGATATACCAACGAGGCCCTTTAACTTACCCTCGCATGATTCAAGTCGACGATGGAAAAGAATTTAAAGGCCAAGTGAATCAATTATTGTTAAAACACAGAGTTACCATTAGAAGAGGCATTCCGGGAGTTTCACAGATCACAGGCTTTAGTTGAAAACTTTAACAAACAGTTAGCTGAAAGACTTTTCTCCTACCAGTATCACAGAGAGCTGATTGACAATTCTCGCAACACAGAATGGGTTAGAAGACTGCCCTCAGTTTTGCGCGCAATGAATAATGAAGAATTTAAAGGGCTAAAACCAGTACAAGCAATCAAAAGAAAAAACAATAAATGTTGCTGAAGACTCCAGTTCATCCGGCAAACTATTACCATTTGGATTGAAAGTAAGGTACCTTATTTACCGGGGGAAGCAGAAGGGGACACTCGCATCAGGGCAACAGATCCGGTTTGGAGTGTTGACCCATATGAAATAAAAAGAATTGTAAAGATGAATCCGCCAGTGTATTATTTACGAGAAACTGACACAACAAAACAACCAGCTCCTCAAAGATCTTTTGTGAAAGAAGAACTGCAGATAATTCCGCCAGACACAGTTCCGCTTTAATTAATTTACGGTTCTCCAGTGCCCAATTGCATATGAAACTCTGGATTAAAAAACACCCGTTTTGTGTTTGTTCTATCTAATGACTTCTTTGTTACAACAGTTGTGTTGATCTCATGTAGATTAGATCGCAGTTTTACGTTGTCATGATGGAAAGTCTTATTGCCAAACAATGCTTCTTTGTAGTTGTCATGTGATATGTTTGACTGCACAACGCTGCGAGATATTCCCTTTGCTTTCTTAATGATTTTCTCCTGGCTTGAAATACTGTACATTTTCGACCTTAAACCAACATACTCCTTGATCACCTTTCCAGATAATTCATCCTTCATCTTTCCTAAAACCTTCTTATTAGTAATTGAATGCAAAGGCGAATCTTTAGGATAATCAGATGTGTCGTACCATCCCGCATGTCCTTTAGCCACTTCGATTTCCATGTCTTTATAGATGTCTTCAGTAGGGATATCTATAACAAAACTATCTGTATCTGTGTAAAGTACTCTGGACTCAGGATACGGGGCTTAAAGTAGCCCATAAAGAAACTCTAACATCAAAAGCTTTGATAATTCTAAAACAGTAAACCTAATAAATACAGGTTTGTCTAATTTGACTTTCTTTTTTTTCATCATTATGCCAAAAAGCTGATCATGAAATCTTCTAAAGTCCTGATAATTAGGTTTAGAAGTCAGCTTAATTGCTTCATTCTCTTGGTGACCAATCTAACATTTTTAAACGCTTGTGCGGATTCTCCATAGTCTTACCGAAACAGCTGTTGTTCATCAGCTTGAAAAAGTCTTTTTCTGAAGCATCTGTGGATTTGGTTCTGAGATCAGTGTTCTTCATGATGTATGGTTTCATGAACTGTTCTTGATCAAAAGCAATTATACGATGAACTGCTCTCAACTTCAAACCAAATGTCTTAAATAAAAATTGTAGAAGTCTGTAATGACAGACATAATTTTTTTTGCCTCGAAGATTAGGCACAAGTTTAGGCGGCTCTCTTGGATCCATCTTTAGACTTTCTGCTGCTAATGGATAGTCATTATGCAGGTCATGGAGTTCATGAGGATATTCTAAGTCAACTTCTAGAATGTATCCACGCTGCTGATCAGGCGTTAACTGTTCAACCACTTTAATGCCTTTTGAGTATTATTCGTACCTGTGTACATCTTGAAGTTGCGTAATGGAAGTGATTGCGCCATAGCCCAACCATACAGATTGTTTGCATCTAAATACATGAGATAGTTAGACCTTTTACTTGGATCATAGTCGTCTAAGTATTTATTGTTTGCTTTACAGTAATGGTGCGGACGCCATACTAATTCCTCCACGCAATCCGTTTTCAATCATCTGAATCATTGGTAAATCCGACAATAAATCAATCTGTACTCCAGTAAACTTTAAAAAAGCGTCCAACTCATCCCGGGCGCAGAAATGAAAATGCGCAGGATCCAAACTGTAATGTTTCATGCAGGTCTTTCTATATTTTTCAAAGACGTCTGCCAACAAACATACATCAGCCATTAAGTAGGAGTCATGATAGTCTCCCATCGTTTTACAATCTAACTTCTGCCACGCATCTTGAGCATGTTGGTAATCGGAATCACTGATGTCCTTTCCTCTAAGACTAGAAAAAAAACGCGCCTTTGGGTGGAAGTGTGTCTTCGTCAAACCTTTCCCAACTGTTCATGTATTCATAAGGGTAAACACCCTTTCTAACAAGAGTTGAGTCAAAATATTTTTCCGTTATTGGGCAGGGACTTTAAGGACATAGCCAGTGCCTCTAATGAGCCCATCATGTGCTGCATAGAGTCGTAGAAAGACATGTTATTTTAAAGTGAAACACATGTACTTTTCTGATGACTGTGCAAGCATGCTACCCTGAAGGCGCGGGTTACTGCTTGCATTATAAGGTGAGAGTCATAACCCCGCAAGTTGTGAAAGAATACAGGCAGCTTCCATGTCTTTGGATCAAACTTAGTTGAAGATTGCATTTACTGTGCGCTGCACCTCTAAACCTCCCACTAATGTGATCATGGTCTCTTACTGTGGGGTTTACACTCTTGGGCGTTAGCTCTAAACGCAAATCCAACAATGCGTGGCTAAGTCATACTGTTGTTGGTCTTCAGGCGCCATTATGATTTCAGATAGTTTAGATTATTAGAACAGTCATTACGCACTTTCTGCATGCGTTCTAAGAAGTTTTTCTGCAGCATCTGGCCCTCTATATAATTCTGGCTCTGAATAAACGCCATCCGACCTAACAATAATGAAGGCAAATGAACAAATCTGATGATTACTCATTAAGACTGTTTTTCGAAGTTTTTGTGGTGCTGGCCCTTCATAAGGAACAATTAAGCGACTCGAAGTCTGCGTAAACTACGTATGGACTTGTTTGCAGCCGTTTCCAGTTCTTAAAACTAACTTAGATCCTGGCGGGGGCGTAGTTAGTTCTGTCTTACAGTCTACAGAACTTTTACAATGTTTTATATGTTCAAGCGCGGCTTGAGCGGTTTGGAATTCTTGTTAAACATTTTCTACAGAATTCTTGTTTATGTTCATGTTTTGAAGTATGCGCTAATAATCTGCTCATTGTGCGTATCAATGTGTAATGGGGCAGCCCTGCTGGCGAAAACATTAAGAGTAAGTCCACATGACTTTTTGGCTGGTTCGCCTATTGTTGGACTGTTCTTGGACACTTTAATTGGCACCAAATTTGTTTCCTCATCCCATGTGTATACATTAACAGTTATTGGGTTGTTTTGTTCTTCAAACTGATCAATTTGGTCTACACTAACAGGAAAGGATATTCCATTGAAGTTAAGATCTTTGGCGTATTGCCGATAGTTAGTCACTCTTTCTGCGTGTTCGCGGACATGATGCAGCCTTGCAAGAACGCACCACATGAAACATTTGTTGTCTGAATTTTTATGTTTAAAACTGCTCTCTTTGAAACCAAAATCCCGAGGTAGCGGGATGTAAGCCTTGCCTACAATCGGCGCATACTTAGCCTGTTTTAATCTGATCTCTAAGACTTCGCCCTCTGACCAACCAAGCCTCCCCATTTTGGCTTCTTCAGCCGCAGCGTCAAACTGTGTAAGCAGTTCGTCTGCCCAACCGGGTGTTAAGTCATTAGAGGAAAGAATAGTCTGTTGTTTAGTCGAGACCCAGACTTCTAGATTTTCTTCATTTATTGTTACATAGTCGATTAAAAAAAGCTAACATTACTTTAACCGGTGGGTCTATTGTTAGTTTACTTGGAACTTGAGAATAGCATGAACAACACTTGCCTGTACGTTTGTTGGGTCAATGACTTCTAAATCAATATCATTCAGTGCTCTTGATAAACGCTCTCTCTCGAGCATTCCTTCAAACAATTCGTCTTGTCCTTCATATATCTTAGCCATGCTGTCTTTCTTTTCTAAGCCAAAATATTTATTTAAATTAAAAAAAAAAAACTTAATCAGAACCAATATCAACGGTCTTTTTGCGCTTGGACTCATAAACTAAAGTATAAACACCCCTTTGGTGTTGTTAATGTGAGCTGTTTAGAACAGAGTTTAATGTCTCGTTTACTTTTTTTAAGCATTCCTTTTTTATCTGCTCGGGGTCTGGCTGTTGAGAAAAACTTGTCCTCGCCTTTCTTTGAAGATCAAAAATTTGTCTTTTGTAGTCATCAAAATCGGCCTGTAAACGATTAAATTCTTCATCCGTGATGTTTGAGTCAACTAGCGCTTTATTTATTGTCAGTTTAAACGAGCTAAGTTTAGCTGTTATTAGTTGAACCATAGCTGTGTGCTTTTGGAGTTTAGTTTTATTTTTTTGCTAGCGGCACCTACAGCTAATGAACACAGGCCGAGAGCTAAAGACAAACCTCCTAGAGGTAAAGCTGCGGGTGCGCCTATGCCCGTTGCTAAGAGACCAACACTCGTTCCTGCTGATAGAGCACTTATAGTCGATGCTCCAGTATTAACATAAGTAACAGCATTAAAGGCAGCAGAATACCTTCGTTTGGTTTTGCTGTATTTTTAAAGGTCCTGCTCTAGTTTTTGTTGCATTTGTGTAATGTTTGGTTAATCTGAAGGTTTTTATGTTAGGGGTTTCTACTATCTCTTCTTTTGGCGGCGCTGTAGGCACATGTGGATAAACTTGAACAGACATGCTTTTTATAAAATAAAAATAATTTAGTTATTGTATATCTTTTAATCTGTTATTTTCAATATTCAGCTGCGCATCATATATTAAAAACAAATGTACATTAAGCGGTTTATCGGCTTCTTCTTCTTTATCAATTTGAATGTTTATTTTCGTCTCTCACAGCTCTCCCGCTTCCATGCAACTGATTATCCTCTGTTGACCTTAGGTCAATCCATAAACCGTATTTTGTTGTTAAATAATCATCAAGCCTAACATTGTGAAGATGTAAATCTTTAGACACAAGGTCTGCTGTTAGACTTCTACCCCTCCACCCCCAAACAATTTCTTATTTCGTCAAAATGATGATAAGGTCTAAGCCCGCTAGCGTAGATTTGGTTAGGACTACCATCAATTGTACATTGCACTTTCGCTATTTTAGGATAAAAAACTTTTCACTTGCTCTTTTGAACGGTTCTTCATCTTCACACAGCAATAAAATACCTTTAAGCGATCTTGCTGCGACACTAAAACTAAAATTCCATATAGTGTCTGCCCTGCTTCTGGGATATGTTTATGATGAATCACTCTTTCGTAATATATTGATAATTTTGACTGATATTGTTGCTCAATCAGCCTTGCTAAATTAGGGTTGCTAACAACGTCAAACTCTAACGAGATGTCAGAAATGCTGTACATTGCTTCGGTGTCTGTTGATCTGATAACACGTTTGTATTCGTTAAAAGTTAGTTCATATTTACAGTCTGTCTTTTAATGCTCCCTTGAAAGTATGGCGCATGCGCTTTTAACAACTCAAAATCTAAGGGAATGGAAAAGCGATTTCCATACGCAAACTTTACGGCTACATACTTTTTGCCGTCTTTAGTATCTTCAGCGCCTATTCTATGTTTTAGTGCTTCTTCATTTTCGATTCCTTGAAAACGCAAGATCAGCCCTTTCATTCCCGGTTAGCCATAGATCAGAATAGGTTAAAAATATGTCTGCATTGTGTAAAGAAAATATTTCTTGCCCCTCAAGTTTTATAGAAATTTTCTTTAAAAATTGCCCCGCCCCAAATTCTGGACAACTGTCCTGTTTGTGTCTGTTGTTGAATCGAGTACTATTTTGAAAGTAAGACGCGCAGAGCCTGGCACAATCACTTCATCTGCCCTAGGTCCGGAAATTTGACAGTAAGAATTTGATCTGCATCAATAGTAGATGGATTATTTGGAACAGTAATATTCCGTTTATTTCCCTTCACGCCAAAGGGTTCTTTCAGTCTTCTATGCGGGTCAAGAATCGAGCCATATGCATGTAACATTTTTTATAAAACAAATAAAAAAATTAATTATTAAAGAAACATGGCAGGCATTGAAGATGAAGATTATGATGTTTTTGATCGTGGAGACGACATGAGTGATTCCCCTTGGGAGCGGCATCGCTCGGGCTCTCATTGCATGATGAATTAGCAGAAATCGGGAGTACATTACCAACAAGTCGGTAATAAATTAACAGAAAGTAAGGTCAGATCATTATACAAAGTTTAGGCCAAGAACCTCCCGAATTTATAGACCCTAATGATTTGAAGTAAAAGATAACCATTTGTTTGTGAGGAGCGACAAGGACAACTTGTTCAGCTTACAACTAAAAAAGACCCATCAAAGTTTTTAGCCGTGGGCTCAATTAGAAATAGACTCCCTGCGAGCGTACAAAATCGCCTTGGCCTTGTTAGGCCAAAATTAAGGGCGGAGGCAGTTGCTAAACTTCAAAACACACTGCAAGAACTCCCAACAGATAACCAAATGCAAAACATGGAACTTAAAGAATTAAATCAATCAGCAGGTGAATTAATAAATGTAATAGAAGCAGAATCCCCGTTTTTCAGAAGAAACAGCGTTAAAGACTATACACGACTCGCCGCTACCCATGCGAGAAATAGCGGGCCCTTGATCGTACTTTAAGAACCATCAGAGGCGAATTAACAAACAATTTTGCAAAACTAGGTGAACTAGATGAGCATATAAAAAGAGAAAAAGAAAAACTCGTTGAGGCTGATGACGCCAACTTAGGGCCTGATATTAAAGAAAGAATAACCAAAGACTAAAAGATCTTGAACAAGAGAGATCAGCAAGACTAGAAGTGCTAACTACTAACCGAGACAATTACGAACTCAAGTGAATAGAATAAGAGAAACTATCGAAAAAATTTTATATGAAGACACCAACGCTAGCAGAACGAATACGAACACTGTTTAGAGAGCAAGGAGTCACATTAGCAAGCGTTATAACGGCCTTAGGATTTGCAATAAGTACACTGGTAATGGCTATTAAAGGGCGGCGGTGGTCAAAGTTCATTACCTCCGCCGCCATCGCCTCCACCTAATAAATCATGGTAAAAAAACAGCTTGATCATCTTGCGGCTTTATTAAAAAAATTAGCCAGTAAAGCTATAGACTCTTTACCTGGTATATTAGGAGGTATTGGGTTTGCTGGCTTTTGTCTACAGCAAGCAAAGTAGTTGGCTTTATGGCCGAGCACTTATGGACATTAGTTCTCTTAATAGTTGGGTTAATTTTTAGTAAGATAAGACCAAGTAATCCTAGGCCTGTTATCAAGAACAAGCGCTGTCTTTTCATATTCATGGTCATCGCGAACAGAGTCCGCGAGCTTTGCTGAGTCTTCAATGGCCTTTGGGCTTTGGGCCGCGGGGATTGGATGACTTATTCTTGGGCGTTCTTTTACTGCTTGCAATATTACTGGGTCAGAATTTATGTCGTTTTTCCCAACCTTCTGTTCATTGCCTGCTATAAGAATTTCATTATTATGTTTTATTATTGTTCCTATCTGGAGCCTAAGGTCAGAAGGCAGCATGTATAAACCAGTGCCAACAGCAAGTCTAACTTCGATCTTGCGTATTGTAAAACATTTTGGTACCTTTTAATACTTGAAGGCAAATTAACAGTGAATTAATGGCGTCCTCTAAATTTGCTAAGTATTGTTTTTGCGCGTCAAAGCCAGTAGAAGGATCAGTTATGCTTGATCTTGCTGTGCTTGCGACCCTAGCAAACACCAAACGTAAGTACGAATAGAGTCGTTTATTCGTTCTATTCCCCCCCCTAGTTAGGCCCTTAGAAGTGTCTAAGATAAATGTTGTCCATGCTGTTTTATGCTCTTGCTCTATGGACCCGTGGTGAAAAGCTGTTGCGCTTGAAGAGAAAGATGTGTAAGGAGGATTCCAGTCAAATTTAAACTTTCGTGCATGCCCCAAAAATAAGGGTGCCTAGACCATGATTAAGATCCAACTTTTGTCTAAAGTCCGTCTTGGTGTTAATTTGAATTCGTTACAGATCCTTTCAAAAGCCTTCATGTCATATTATGTTGCTGAATGGATTAAACGGTTTGTCATTTGGTAATGGCGCTCGCAGTTCAGTCAAATACGCCTAAAGGTGTAATAAAATGAATCTGTACACTGTACCTCACCAAAGGATCAGGATGATTTTAAGTGATCAGCATACGACACTCCACACCCAGTTGATGCACAAAACACAGCAAAGTTTAACTGGTTCTGATAAAACTGCATCGGATGACTAAACCACGCTTTCGCAATGTAGTCTTTTTAATAGGGGGTTAAGATATCTGTTTAATGGCGTACTCACCTTTTTATGAAAAGCGACAGTCTGGGTCACAGGGAAATGTCGAGGGTGTCAGTTGTTATATTTTTAGATTGTAGTGCTGGCCCAACAGAATATTTTGCATCAGTATATTTGAATGCACTCATTTTTAATTTGTTTTAAAAAAATGTTTGTAACAATAACAACTCAAGACCGCCCTTCGTTTTTAGAACATGCTATTGATAACAATTGCGGGGCCAAAACGGTCGCGCTCCATGAAATATTTTACAAAGTCGTATGGTTTAATATAACTAAAGCCAAGGGAATAATAAGATTACAAAATATGAAAGGAGAACAAACGACGTTAAACAGTTAACAATACCTGATGGTTATTACGGGTTTTGCTCACTAAAAGAAGCAATGAGTAACTTAGACATTACTCTTAAACTTAACAATGCAAATCTAAAAACAATATTAACATTCAAACCTGAAGAAGCAAAATACGATTTTGATAGAGAGCTAGCTAAAATGCTAGGCTTTACAACTAGCAATCTACCCACTCATAGTTTTTAGTGTTTCGCCAGATGAAACTACGTTGAGGGGGAAAGTCCGCTCAATCTTGCATTACATTCATTACTCTATGTTCATTTGGACGAGCTAAGCACTGATGAAAACTTATATGATGGAAGGCCCTCAACTGTTTTAAGAGCTCTTCCGTCAGGGAAAGCTGCATATTGCGATTATGAAATTATACAATTCCCTAATTTACAGTTTAAAAGATTAGTTTGTGGGAGGGTTGGATCATTTAATATAAAAATCAAGACAAAACAGGAAAGTCGTAAATGTGATAACCTGCACATTGTTTAGAAATAAAATAATAAGTTGTACTAAAAAATGTCGCGTGGGCCAGAAGAATCCGGAGTTACATTAGCGCCTGTAAGGTGTATAACCTTAGAATTAAAAGACCTTGCAGACGTTGCGGACTTTGAACAGAACGGTGAGATAGGCACTTTGTATGGGTTTGAGTACACTAAAGATGGTGATTATAAACGCAAAGAGGTTGGCGACAGCAAAAGTTTCCTAAACTAGAACAACTGCGCAATCTAGAGGCAAATAATGTTGGCCAGTATGAATATAAAATAGTTCGAAAAACCCGACCTCAAATGGCACTTGGAACCATATTTAGAATGGGAAATAAAATTTGAATTCATAAGCCCATTTACATATTTAGCCGCCAAAAAAGTTTCAGAAAAGCATTCAACTCTGGCCCTTTACATGTAAGTCTTATGCGGACGACAATAGTCGGAAAGAAATTGAAATAACGCCGTATGGGAAAAAGCAGTACATCCTCCACAGAAGAGAATCAGTTTTGAAAGATGCTTCTACAAAATTACAGTTCATTCCGCAAATGAAATTAGGAGACACGTTCACAATGAATTTGAAATTTCTGTCTTAAAAGATAAGGAGAGGGATGGGGTTTGTGGGCGTTAGTGACGTCCTTCTAAAGGGAATCTAATTAGCTGGCAAACTTAGACGTTGAAAAACTTAAAGTTACCGTCGTCATTCTTCACAATGGCGAGGATATTAAGGTCATAACAACAAGCAACAAAATCAATATTAGTCTAAATAGAAACAATCTTACAGAACTGAATTGGATTAATCTTACGCATTTAGGCCTCATAGGGTTTTATATTACACTGAACAAGTTTTGACAGAAAGTATGATAAAAACAATAACTGGATTAGATTAAATTCTGTTATAAAAATATGGAGCAGTTAAACTTTATGACAAAAACCCCTCATTGTTCATTAATTTGTGGGCAAACTGGTTGTGGAAAAACAATATTTATCCTCAACCTGTTTTCAAACAGTTTATCGTTATAATTTTAATCATATTGTGGTTTTCTGCCCAACACTTAAATGGAACAAGCATATCATGATAGAAGGTTTAATGGACAGATGATGACATATATTTAGTTGATCCCAGCAATAAACTGAGTGAGTGTTTAGAACAGTTTTATAAACTTTTTGAAGGAACGCAGACACTATTTATTATAGATGACTGTTCGGCAGAAAAAGACATAGTTAAAAAGAGAAACACTTTATCAAAACTTGCTTTCAGTGGGAAAACATGCTGGATAAGTGTGTGGATTTTATGTCAGAAATAAACTCGGTTTTAAAAGACTTTAGAGAACAGTTAAAAACTGTAGTTTTATTTCACATGAAAGACAGAGACTCATTTGAAGAATGTTTGCGCGAAAATGATGTTATTGAAAATGACCAGGAAAAACACAGGATTAAGCAAAAACTGAAATCTAAAAAGTTTAGTAAATTAGTATTGAAAACGGATAACCCTGCACAGTATGTTGTTTGTAAATAATCGTTATTTTTTGGTTATTGACGTCTTACTTGCCAGAGAACAGTAATATGCGCTTGCGTGTGTGTGTGTGTCTGCCCGCCTCTCTGTCTGTCTGTCTGTCTCTCTCTGTCTCTCTCTTCTCTGTCTGTCTGTCTGTCTGCCGGTAATTCTCTCTCTCTCTCTTCCGCCACAGGAAAAGGCGGCTTTTAGGCCACTTTCGCCCAAAACTCGGTGGAGGGTGAAAGTGGCTTAGAGTCGGCCTTTTCCTGTTCTCTGGGGGAGAGGGTAGAGAGAGAGTGAGAGAGAGAGAGAGAGAGAGAGAGAGAGAGAGTCAGTGTCGTATGTGTGTCACAAAGCAAACGCGCTCGGCATTTTTCGAGCGTTTCGCCCCATATTTGTACCTCGACAAAAACCAGTCGAGCTCGACAGACTGTGGCAAACCTTACCTCTCCCAAAACAACCCCTCACCGAGCGCGACGATCGCCAACAACACCAAAAATGTCACCTTACAAGAACACCACGAGGTTGCCCTCCGTAGAGCCAGCGACACCATGAATTTAAACTAAGCCTTGTCTGCCAAGAACACAACCAGACGAAACAAAACCGTTGAAAAATCTAGCCCAACTCAAACTTGACGAACGCTACACGCTATACTTTAGCGTGTTACTAGCTCGCTGGCTGGGACACCGAACAAGTTGGCGTAGCCTAGTATCTATTTTCGGAAAGACCAACGACGCAGTCTGATAACCCGGATGTGGGGCAGTGGAATGTTTGGGGGACGTTCCTTGACGCAAATCACACACACACACACACACACACAGAGTCACACACACACATACACACATACACAGCGTGCGAGAGAAACTTGGACGGTTCCGTCTGTTTATAATAATTAAGAATGGTTTCGAAATCCCGACAGGATATTGCCGATTTGCAGGTTAGATTGAGCAATCATTCGTATGTCTGTGTCAACTTTCCATTTGTACCAATGTCATGGTCTTCTACGGGTCTTTTGATGACGATGTGATATCGACCTGAACAAAGGTGACCTTACAAGAGTTGTGAAAGCAGACACTAAGAAAGAATGGACGTTTCTGTTTCATTTTTTAAAAAATTCTTCCTTTTTTTGTACTCCCAGTTCTTAAAGAACAGGGAGTCCTTTAGAATGGGAACGAAGAAATGCTGTGTGTGTGTGTGTGTGTGTGTGTGTGTGTGTGTGTGTGTGTGTGTGTGTCCGTGGTCAAAATGTGTTCCACTCACTCCAGACAAAACTACTGGGCCGATCTTTCTGAAAATTGTAGGTATGTTCACTATGGGTCAAGGATGATGCCCGATGTTTTAGTTTACCGTTACAGCCATTACTAACGGCTGTAACGGCCTGTAACGCTTTTTCTTCTCCATGGAATGTCTCAGAAAGTACTTGGCTGATCTCTGTGAAAATTAGCAGGTATGTTCATTATGGGTCACGGATGATGCCCGATGTTTTAGTTTACCCGTTACAGCCGTTACTAACGGCTGTAACAGCCTGTAACGGTTTTTCTTCTTTATGGAATATCTCAAAAAGTACTTGGCCGATCGTTCTGAAAATTTGTAGGTATGTTCATTATGCGTCACGAATAATGCCTGATGTTTTAGTTTACCGTCATAGACGTTACTAACGGCTGTAACGGTCTGTAACGCTTTTTCTTCTTTATGGAATATCTCAAAAAGTACTTGGCCGATCTGTGTGAAAATTTGCAGGTATGTTCATTATGGGTCACGGATGATGCCCAATGTTTTAGTTTACCCCATTATAGCCGTAACTAACGGCTGTAACAGCCTGTAACGATTTTTCTTCTTTATAGAATATCTCAAAAATACTTGGCCGATCTTTCTGAAAATTTGTAGGTATGTTCATTATGCGTCACGAATAATGCCTGATGTTTTAGTTTACCGTCATAGACGTTAGTAACGGCTGTAACGGCCTGTAACGCTTTTTCTTCTTTATAGAATATCTCAGAAAGCACGTGGCCGATCTTTCTGAAAATTTGTAGGTATGTTCATTATGGGTCACGGATGATGCCCGATGTTTAAGCTTGCCGTTATATCCGTTACTAACGGCTGTAACGGCCTTAATGCCTTTTCTTCTCCATGGAATATCTCAGAAAGTACTTGGCAGATCTTTGTGAAAATTAGCAGGTATGTTCACTATGGGTCACGGATGATGTCCGATGTTTTAGTTTACCCCGTTATAGCCGTAACTAACGGCTGTAACAGCCTGTAACGGTTTTTTCTTCTTTATAGAATATCTAAAAAGTACTTGATCGATCTTTCTGAAAATTTGTAGGTATGTTCACTATGGGTCACGGATGATGCCCGATGTTTTAGTTTTACCGTTACAGCCGTTACTAACGGCCCATAATGGTTTTTCTTCTTTATGGAAAATCTCAGAAAGTTCTTGGCCGATCTTTCTGAAAATGTGTAAGTATGTTCATTTAGGTCACAGACGATGGCCGATGTTTACCAGAATAGCCAATACTAACGGTTGCACCAGCCCATGACGGTTTTTCCTCTTTATGGAATATCTCACGCATATTCAGGATAAACTGAGAGTACGTTTATATGCTTTGCATCTTGTTTTTCTTTAATCTGAGATTGGAGTGATAAACTAAGATTTCTTTTAAGTGGTGTTAATTTGAAAGTATGTGTAGGAGAGTATTTATTCCATTTTCTGTGGTGTTGTGTGTGTGTTTTGTGTGTGTTGTGTGTGTGTGTGTGTGTGTGTGAGAGAGAGAGAGAGAGAGAGACAGAGAGAGAGAGTAGAGAGAGAGAGAGAGAGAAAAGAGAGAGAGAGCGTAAAGGGAGGTCATTACCTTATTGTTCGGAATCGGAATTCTGAATAGTAGTACTCATGTTGCTTCCCTTGAATTGCATTCGCCCCACCCACTTTTGGGCCCCCCCCCCCCCCCCCCCCCCCCCCCCCCCCCCCCCCCCCCCCCCCCCCCCCCCCCCCCAGTGGAGCCTTTCATGCCACGAGGGACCAGCAAAGCCATTCGCTTAGCATCGTGTTCATCAGGCTTGGCTCCTGGCTCCTACATGGTTCCTGGCAAAACCAGGAGCACTGCCACATGAACAAAACACACAAACGAACAAACAAAGAAAACGAAAGGAACAAACCACAGTCATAATAACGTGCTCTTATACGTTCGGTACTTCCTCTTTCAAATGAATCAAGTGTTTCTAGAAAAACAGCGCGGAGACACTATACACTCAGTCAAGGAGAAGGCAGGTATGATCAATAACTTGATAGACCCGTCTCAGACGGAGAGCGTTAGCGTCAGAATCAAAATCCAGCGTCAGCAGCATACGTCAGTTTGATGCTTTTTTTTTTGTCCCGTGCAATGAAGGTTATATTTCCATTCAATACACATGTTACATCAACAATATACACACTATTCAATGTATTTACATACAATGTTTAACTAGAGCTGTCAAGATCATACAAAAAGTGTCATAATTCGTATGTTACAATTTAAACTTAGTAATCTATATCAGTTATTATTACATGAAATATTGAAAAGCTGCAAGGGTATATACCATTTACAATATAAAACAGAGGGTATAAATTTTTTTTTTTAAAAAAACGAACAAGGGAGGGAGCCAATAGCCCCCACACCACACCCCTGAAAGGGTGGGTGCATGGTGCCGCGGGCAGGGTGGGATAGGGGGGAATAAAAAGTAAAAAAAAAAAAACAAAAAAAAACAGAAGCAAAACAAAAAAACAAAAACAAATTCACGCTTACAAAATTGATTGATGCAGTTCTTATGGTGCATGGTGCCGGGGGGGGGGGGGGGGGGGGGGGGGGATATGGGGGGGGATAAAAAGTGAAAACAAAAAACAAAAAGAGAAAACAGAAGCAAAACAAACAACAAAATAAATTCACGCTCACAAAATGGATTGATGCAGTTCTTACCGATCGTTGTGCGCCGCTTGCACTGGTAGACATGCGACAGATGTGGAGCTGCTCAGTCACTGGCAGACATGCGACAGATGTGGAGCTGCTGCTCAGTCACTGGTAGACATGCGACAGATGTGGAGCTGCTGCTCAGTCACTGGCAGATGTGCGACAGATGTGGAGCTGCTCAGTCACTGGTAGACATGCGACAGATGTGGAGCTGCTCAGTCACTGGTAGACATGCGACAGATGTGGAGCTGCTCAGTCACTGGCAGACATGCGACAGACGTGGAGCTGCTCAGTCACTGGCAGACATGCGACAGACGTGGAGCTGCTCAGTCACTGGTAGACATGCGACAGACGTGGAGCTGTCCAGTCACTGGTAGACATGCGACAGATGTGGAGCTGCTCAGTCACTGGTAGACATGCGACAGATGTGGAGCTGCTGCACATTCACTGGTAGACATGCGACAGATGTGAAGCTGCTCAGTCACTGGTAGAATGCGACAGATGTGGAGCTGCTCAGTCACTGACAGACAGGCGACAGATGTGGAGCTGCTCAGTCACTCGCAGACGTGCGACAGATGTGGAGCTGCTCAGTCACTGGCAGACATGCGACAGATGTGGAGCTGCTCAGTCTAGTCGTCTGTGTGTGTGTGTGTGTGCGTGTGTGTGTGTGTGTGTGCGTGTGTGTGTGTGTGTGTGTGCGTGTGTGTTTGGAAAGTTTTTGTCCAGCATTCTTTCGAAGGCATGTCTCGTTTGTGGTTCACGGTGCATGAGTGGATACTCAGACGTCCTTGGTTTTTGTATAATTATAATTCACGTGCACTGTCTTTGTCGTTTCAATAGGTGGTAATTTTTTTTTTTTTTAATTACTCTGCTGCTTGGTTATGAGAGTGGCGCCCCTTTTGTTCACTTGACTGAGTCGCCAAGCATGTCCTGGGAACCGTTTGGGTTTGCACGAAGGGAAATAACTATCAGAAAGTTCTGTTGTAATGCAAATCATTTTATTTTTTGTACTATTAACAAACCCTCTTGCGCTGGAAATCAAACCGTAGTTGACTGGTCTAAATTTCCATCTCCGATTTGCAAATAAAGATTTTATTCCGAGCACCCAAACTCACAATGCTTAAATGTTTGACAGAAAGTGCTAAAATGGATTTCGTAGCCTATTTAAAACCGTTACAAGCTTACAGTTATACGTAGGCCTCATTTCAACGTAAGCAAGCAGAATGTGCTCTGTACAGTTACAAGTAGGCCTCACTTCAACGTAAACAAGCAGCATGCGTTCTTTACAGTTACAAGTAGGCCTCACTTCAACGATAGCAAGCAGCATGCGTTCTCTACAGTTACAAGTAGGCCTCACTTCAACGATAGCAAGCAGCATGCGTTCTCTACAGTTACAAGTAGGCCTCACTTCAACGTAGGCAAGCAACACGTGTTCTCTACAGTTACAAGTAGGCCTCACTTCAACGTAAGCAAGCAACACGCGTTCTCTTTAGCTACAAGTAGGCCTCACTTCAACGTAAGCAAGCAACACGCGTTCTCTTCAGCTACAAGTAGGCCTCACTTCAACGTAAGCAAGCAACACGCGTTCTCTACAGTTATAAGTAGGCCTCACTTCAACGTAGGCAAGCAGAATGTGTTCTCTACAGTTGCAAGTAGGCCTCACTTCAACGTAAGCAAGCAACACGCGTTCTCTTCAGCTACAAGTAGGCCTCACTTCAACGTAGGCAAGCAACACGCATTCTCTACAGTTGCAAGTAGGCCTCACTTCAACGTAAGCAAGCAGAATGCGTTCTGTACTGTTACAAGTAGGCCTCACTTCAACGATAGCAAGTAGAATGCGTTCTCTACAGTTACAAGTAGGCCTCACTTCAACGTAAGCAAGCAACACGTGTTCTCTACAGTTACAAGTAGGCCTCACTTCAACGTAAACAAGCAGCATGCGTTCTTTACAGTTACAAGTAGGCCTCACTTCAACGATAGCAAGTAGAATGCGTTCTCTACAGTTACAAGTAAGCCTTACTTCAACGTAAGCAAGCAACACGTGTTCTCTACAGTTACAAGTAGGCCTCACTTAAATG